>NW_020872073.1:574026-588001 GCF_003789085.1 Penaeus vannamei | reverse complement strand
AAGAGGAGAGAGACGAAGGAAGAGAGAGGAGAGGAGAAAAGACGGAAGCAGAAGGAGGAGGAGGAGGAGAAAGGGCTAGAAGAAAAAGGAAAGGGAGGAGGAATACGAAAGAGAAAGAAGAGGGACGACGACGATATGAGAGGCGAAGAAAGGAGAAGGATGGAAGAAAAAAAGGAAGAGGAGACGGACGACGAATGAGGAAGACGAAGAAGAGAGAAGAAGCGAGGACGAAGAAGAAGAAGGACCACAGGAGAGGGGGGAGGATCGAAGGAGCTGGTCCCGGGATGAAGAGGCTGCGGAGGCGGAGGGCGGAGGCTGATCAGACTTGCAGATGAGGCCGAGGTGTGAAGTCCCACGGCGAGGCTCTCATTGGGGTCCGGCCGCCCGCGCCCCCACGGGCCCGCCCGCCGCCGCCCGCGCCCGATGGGGTGCTCGCCGCCTCTCCGCTTGCCTCTTTATTTATTGCTCTTTCTCTCTTATATATATATATATAGTTGTGTGTGTTGATGTGTGTGGTGGTGTGTGTTGTGTGGATGGGTTGTATGTGTGTGGATGTGTGGATGGTGTTGTGTGTGTGGAATGTTTGATGTTGTGTGTGTGTGTGTTGTGTGGATTGTTGCTGTGTTTGTGGGATGTGTGCTGTGGGGTGTGTGTGTTGATGTGTGTGTGTGTGTGTGTGGATGTGTGTGTTGTGTGCCTGTGTGTGTGCTGTGTGTGCTGTGTTGCTGTGCCTGTGGATGTGTGTGTGTGTGTGTTTGTGTGTGTGTGGAGATAGGTATGAACAGACAGACAGGTAAATGCGCCTATCCCTCTTTTAGTATTAAATATCTTGATTGTATATATATATATATATATATTATATATATATATATATATATATATATATATATATATATATATAAAAAATTCTGGTATACACAAACCACACACAGAAACGCTTCATAAACAGAAATGCATCTGATACAGAATTTGAACTTAATAAATCATATACAAAAGCCACATGTATATAAAACAACACAAAAACCACACACACACACACATAATACACACGTGCGCGGCGCCGCAGGCATAAGAACAAACATACACAAAATACAAACACATGAACACACACACATTACAAAACACACACACTCCAACACACACAAGAAAGCCCACTCACCCTGACACACACGTACATGTACACAAACAAACAAACGCACACGCACAAACGCATCCTCGATCACACAAGCAGTAAAGTTCACACAGACGAGACCTCCAGCTGAACAAGTACATCGTTCAGCCGAGAGGAACAAGGCTGTGAACAGTATTCTGCACACTGATAAAATAATGTTAAAACGAAATAAACCTTTCAAATGCACACTGTTGCAAGGGTAGGCTGGTCGGGCTTGTTTGCGAAGACTTAGTGGACCTTTCTTCTTCGTCTTCTTCTTCGTCTTCTTCGTCTTTCTTCTTCTTCGTCTTCTTCTTCGTCTTCTTTCTTCTTTCTTCTTCTCTTCTTCTTTTGGGGTGTTGTTTTTTCTCTGGTTTGTTTCGTTCTCCTTGTTTTGTTTTCTATTAGTTTCTTTCCTCTGCTTTGTTCTTTCTCTTCTTTCTCTCTCTCTCTTCTCTCTCTTTCTCTCTCCTCTCTCTCTTCTCTCTCTCTCTCTCTCTCTCTCTCTCTCTCTCTCTCTCTCTCTCTCTCTCTCTCTCTCTCTCTCTCTCTCTCTCTCCTCTCTCTCTCTCTCCCTCTCTCTCTCTCTCTCTCTCTCTCTTCCCCCTCGTCTCTCTCTCTGTCCTTCTCTCTCTCTCCCCCTCTCTCCTCTCCACCTCTCCTTCCTCTCTCTTCCTCCTCTCCCTCTCCCCTTCGCTCCACCTCTCCTTCTCTACTCTCTTCCTCTCCCCCTCTCCACCTCTCCTTCCTCTACTCTCTTCCTCCTCTCCTCCTCTCCCCCTCCCCCTTCGCCCCTGCAGTTAACATGCAGCACCCTCACCCTGACAAACACCGCGTGTAATACATGAATGATCGCCACTCTTAAACTCACACAACCATATATCATCGACGACTTTATAGTGCATAAAACCGACCGGGGACTTTTAGCATATGAGGGTTCCTCCTCCCCTCTCCTCCTTCTCTTCTCTCTCTCTCTCTCTCTCTTCTCTCTATCTATCTCCTTCTCTTGTCTCTCTGTCTGTCTCTGTCTGTCTGTCTATTTCTTTCTTTCTTTCTCTTGTTCTCTCTCTCCCTGTCTGTCTGTCTGTCTGGCTCTCTCTCTCTCTTCTCTCTCTTCTCTCTCTCTCTCTCTCTCTCTCTCTCTCTCTCTCTCTCTCTCTCTCTCTCTCTCTCTCTCTCTCTCTCTCTCTCTCTCTCTCTCTCTCTCTCTTCTCTCTTCATTTTTCTTCTTTTTTTCTTCTTCTTCTTCTCTCTCCTTCTCCCTTCTCTCTCTCTCTTTTCATCTTCCTCTCTCTCCTTCCTCCTTCATTTTACACTTTTCATCTTCCCTTCTCGGGCCTCTCTATGCCTCTTCATTCTTTTCTTACTCTCTTCTTTCTTGTAATTCTCCATTTCTCTCTTCCTCCTCTTCCTCTTTTTGTTTTCTGATTTTTTTTCTTGCTTCTCCCCTCTTCACTTTCCTTTATATCCTATTCTCTCTCCATTTCTCTCATCCTTTCTCCTACTTATCACTCTCCCTCCCTCACTCTTTCATCTCTCCTCCTTTCCCTCCCTTCCCCTTCTCCCTTCCTCCCCTCATCCCCCAATTTTCCTCCCCCTACCTTCCCTCCCTCCTCCCCCCCATCCCCTCCCCTCCCTTCCCGCCCCTCCCCCTCCCCCTCTCCCCTCCCTATCCCCTCCCCCTCCCCTCCCCTCCTACCTCCCCCCTCTCCCCTTGGGCAGAGCCGCCCCCCCCATACCCTCCCTACAATGGGCGTTTTTCCAAGTACTTAACATGCCATTCTCACCTTTACGTCGCGGCAACCTGGAGAGATTAAAGGGATATATTTCACGTCTCTTTGTATCTGCCTGTTTCTTGGCGTCAGATTTCCGTCTCTCCGCTCATGTCAAGACGCGTGATGGATGAGGTTAAATTAGGTTGGCCTGGAATAGAAGCAAATAAAATTTTAAAAGGGGAAAGGGGGGGATTTTTTTTTTTTTTTTTTTTTTTTTGAGGGGGGGAGGTTGTTGTTCTTTCGTCATCTCTTCCCATTTCTTTTATTAGTATTTTTGTTTTAATTTTCCTCCTCAGGCTCCCGTTCTCCCTTACCTTCCTCCTCTCCTCATCTGCCTCTCGCTACCTCGCTGTCCTTCTTGCCTCCTCTTCATCTTCTTCCTTTTCCCTTCTTCTCATGCCTGATCTGCTCCTACTTCCTCCTCCGTCGCCCCTCTCCCTCCCCACACCTCCCCCTCCCTCTGTCCACCTCTCCTCCTCCCCCGATACCCCTTCCACCTCTCCTCCTCCCTCTCTTCCTGCCGTCTCCCCCTCCTACTGCCTCCTCCTCCCCAACCTCCCCTGACCTCCCCTCCCGCTCCCCGGTCTCTCCCCCTCCTGGCCCCCTTACCTCCCTTCCTCACCCCTTCCCCTCCTCCTGACCACCCACCTCTCCTTCCTCCCCTCCCCCTCCTCCCCTTCTCCCCCTCCCCTCCTCCGTTCCTCTCCTTCCTCCCCCTCATCCTCCTCCTCCTCCTCTTCCCTCCTCCCCCTTCCTCTCCCCCCACCTCCCGCCTCTTCTTCCCCCTCCTCCCCGCTCTCTTTCCTCCTCCCGCTTCCCTGCATCCGCCTCGGCTCCCTCCTCCCTCCCGCCTTTCCTCCCGGGAGTCCCTCCCTCCTCCCCTCCTCCCCCCTGCCTTCGCTGCTCCTCACTCCCCGGCTCTGCCTCCTCCTGCCCCTCTCCTCACTGGAATCCCCCTCTCCCTCCTCTCCCCAACTGGTTCCTCCCCCTTTCCTCCTCCCCCCCCACCTGCACTCCTCCTCCTCTCTCCGCCTCCCTCGTCCGCCCTCCTCCCGCCTGGGGCGCCTCCCCTTTCCTCCCCCTCCCCTCCTCCTCCTCTCCTTCTCTTCCCCTCATCCGTCCTCGCTGTGCCCTCCTCTTTCCTCCTCCGCACTCGCGGCTCCCAGGCCTTCCTCGCTCGCTCTCCTCCTCCTCCTCCCGTGGCCTCCTCGGCCCCCCTCCTCTGGGTCCCCTCGCTCCTCCTAAGATCCCCTCCACCCCCTTCCTCTCCCCCTTCCTCGGCCTCCCCTTTCCTGCCCCCCTCCCCCTCCCCTCCTCCCTCCTCTCCCTCCTCCTCCCCTCTCCTCCAACAGGCATCTGCGAGAACACACCGCGCGTACACACATTTACACACGCCTGTTTTTTGCATTACATGAATTTCTCTTCAGCGGCACGTAACACTCGGGGAAATTAGTTTTCCTTTAGCATCACGCAAAATTCATATAAAATTGCAAATAAATGCAAATTGCAAATTGAAATTTTAATGAAGTCGGGATTAAAAATTAAATGGAAATGAAATAGGAATATTGCTATGTGCACACGCATGTATAAGCAAACACATACACGTACAGGCATACAGACACACACCAAAACAATATATATATTATATATATATATATATATATATAGTATATATAGTATACTATAATTTACTATATATATATTGGTGTGTCGTGATGTGTATGTGTTAAAAAAGAAACGGTGTGCGTGGGTGTGTGTGTTGTGTTTGTGTGTGTGTGCTGTATGTTGTGTGTTATGTTATATCATATACCATGTGTTGTGCTGTGAGTGTTTTCTGTCTGTGTGTGTGTGTGTGTTTATGTATGCAGTTTACATGCTGTATGTGTGCAGTGCGTGTGTGTGTGTGTGTGATATGTGTGGTTGACGATAGCTATTTAGTTAAAGAAAAGCATGGACCAATAAGCTATATTAAATCTTAAGATTGTATATACGTGTCTGGTGTGTGTTGTAGGTGTGTATGCTGTTACGGACTTGACAATTCGAATGTGTTGCTGTTTATGTATGTATATTAGCGTTGTGTGTGTGTGTGTGTGGTGTGTGTAACACCTACAATGTGTGTGTGTGTGTGTGTGTGGTGTGTTTAGTATGCATTTACATGTGAGTGTGCCGGCGTGGTGGTTGTGTGTGTATGTGTGGTGTTGGAATAGCTTTATTTATTAAAGAAAAAGAATAGACCAATAAGCCTAGGATTAATATCTAAGTATGTAATTACGTGTCTGTGGTGTGTGTTAGGGTGTATGTGTGTGTGCGTTATATGCTAGGTATATACGTGTGTGTGTGTTGTGTGTGTGTGGGTGTGTTGTGTGTGTGTGTGCGGTGCGGTGTGTGTGTGTGGTGTGTGTGTGTCGTGGGTGTGTGTGTGTGTGTTTGTTGTTTGAGATAGCCTATTTAGTCAAGAGGAGGAGAGACTCAGATAAGCTAATATTAATATCTAAGTATGTAAACGTGTGTGTTTCCTGTTTGTGTGTGTATTGTGTTTGTGTGTGTGTGTTTACTGTAGTATAAACGTGGTGTGTGTGTGTGGTGTGGTGTGGTGTGTTTGTGCGCGTGTGTGTGTTGTGTGCTGTGTGTGTGTGTTTGTGTGTGTGTGGTGTGTGTGGGTGTGTGTGTGTTGGTGTGTGTGTGTGTGTGTGGTGTGGACGTGTATGTGTGTGTTGGATACCTAGTAGTCAAAGAGAGAGAGATCAACACATAGAAAGACAGACAAGATACATCAACACCCAGCCCCGTCCCCGCATCCACAACACACACACACACACACACGTACAAACACTCCCCTCCTCCCCTCCCTCCCCCCCCTCGGTCGCCCACGCAAGTCGAAAAGGTAATTAGAAAGAGTAATTAGAAGAAGCTCGATTATCTGGAACCATATATATTAACCCCCAGACCTGAACGCTTTCCCATTCTCTCACGCCCACTTGACAAATCCTCCGCCTCCACGCCCACGCTGACGATTCCACGCCCCGCAGTTGAGAGGAATCGACGCATCTCGCCTCCTCCGGTTGCGAATGGGGGGGGGGGGAGGAAGGGGGGAGGGGGATTAATGATTAGGGGGGGGGGAATGGGGGGGTTAATGATGTTTTTCATTTGTTTAATTATTGTTGATTCATTTCATCATCATCTTAGCATCATTATCATCATTATTATTATTGTCATCAGTATTATTGTTTTGATTATTTTAATTGTTAAAACTATTATTTTCTTCATTATTGATTATTCACATTATCATATATATTATTATCATTATCATTGTTATTATCACTACTATTGTTTTGTTGTTAGTATCAGTTTTGGTATTATTGCTATTCCTGTTACCACTACTTTTATCATTATCATTACTATTATGATTATTATCCTTATCATTATTACTATTACTATTTTTCTACTGTTATCATTAGCTATTAGCAGTATTGAGATATCATCTTAATGTTGTCATTATAACCATTATTATTGTTATTTATATTGTTATGACATCTTTTGCTATCACTTTAGTAATGATAATGATAACAACAATAAGGATAGTAATCAAGATGATAATGATACTCATTATTGTTTATGATATTAATGATAATAACAATAATTATTATGATAATAATGATAACAAAAATAATCATAATGTTAATAACAATGATAATAACAGTAATGATAATATTGATAATAATAATAACTATAATAGTGATCATGATAACAATAAATATATCTTTGAAATATAATAATGATTAGAACAATATTAATGATCATCACCACTACCATTATTATCATTATTATTGCCATGACTTTGTATTATCATCATTGTTTTTGTTATCTTTATCTTCATCATTAACATTATAGTAGTGTTTATCATCATTATTTTTACCCTCTTTATAGATATCATCAGCAATAATATAATCATTGTAGTTACTGTCGTTATTATTATCTCTATTAAGTGTACATAGACACCTCGACCTTCTCCCGCCAGGCCCATCGCTACCCCCCCCCCTCCCCCCTTCCAATAACCGGCCGAGGGACCAAAATCTCAGACAACACCCACATTAACCCTTTCTTGCCGGCCGGTTAAGTTGCCGCTGCTCGAACCTACGCGTTGGCCCCTTATTGCTAAAATATCATCCGGCCATGCATACGTTATTTGTATTCTCTCTCTCTCTTTTTTCTTTTAGTTTTCTTTCTTTGCTTTCTTTAGTTTTCTTTTTTCTTTTTTTCTTTTTTTTGTTTTTTTGTTTTTTAGATCTATTTTAGTTTGATTTATTATTTATTTTATTATTTTTTTTTTAGTTTTGCTTTATTTTTTTTTTGTTTTTCAAATTTTTGTTTAGTTTTTATTATTATTATTATTTCTGAAGCGTTTTGGCTTTTTCCATTATCGCGTTCTTCACCTCTTATACGGAGGCACCCATAAGCGGTGGGTTCGCCGTGTGAAGTGGGTATCATCTGCGCATTTTTGCTGGAGTCTTTAATAATGGTAAAGTGTACTCGAGTATACCCTATATGCGAATTCGGGGGGGGGGGGGATGGGGGGGGGGAGGGGAGGGGGAGGGGGGGGAAGAGGGGTTTGAGGAAGATTTTGGGGGGAGGGGGGGAGGGAGGGAGAGGAGGATAGGGGAAGAGATGAAAGGGGGGGAAGGAAAGGGGAGAAAGAAAATGAGAGAAGAGAGAGAGGGGGATAGAAAGGAAATAAAAGAGATAGATTTGAGGAGGGGGTAGAAAGAAAATAAAAAGAGAGAGGAAGAGAGTAAAGATAAAATGAAAAAGAGAAAGGGAGGAGAGAGAAAGAAAATGAAAAAAGAGAAAGGAAGAGAAGAAAGAAAATGAAAAAGAGAGAGAGGGAGAGTAGTGATAAGTGTGCATGTCAACACCCAAAGCAATATGTAATGAAATATGTAACTACTACTACTGTAATACCACTACTACTAATTATAATAAAAATTACTATAAGGATAAAAATTATATTGGTAATAGTAATAACCGTATCAATAATGATAACAGTAATTATCTAGCGGTAGTAGTAATGATACAAGTAATGTAATAATAGTGATAATGATAAGGCTAATAATAAGAAGAAAAATGATAAAGATGACGATTATGATAACTAACATTAACATTAATGACAATAGTGATATGATAATGATTATTATAATGCTAATAATAACGTCGATAATAATAGTAATAATGATGATAATGATAGTAATAATAATAATGATAATAATAATGATAATGATGATAATGACAGTAATAATAATAATGATATTAATATCAATAATAATGATAACAATAACGAAATTATGGATAATGATGAAAATGCTGCTGATGACAAAAACATTTTTATAATAATACCAATACTAATAACAAATATATTATCATTAATAATAATAGGATAACAACAATAACAAAAGACACCACATCATGCAGCATTAATGAACTTTGTCAAAAATAATAGTTTTGAATTTGAAAACTTAAAGAGAAAATTAAAAAACCGCATTTCGCCTTTATTGCAAAGTAAGAAACATTAAAGTCAATTACAACGTTGGTGTCCGTGATCTCTGCTTGTGGCACGTACGGCGCTGACCTCGTCGGCTCGGGGGTCATGGGTCACGCTCTCTCTCTCTCTCTCTCTTTCTCTCTTTCATCTCTCTCTCTTTCTCCTCTCTCATTCTTTCCTCTTTCTTTCTCTCTCTCTCTCTCCTCTCATTCTTTCTCTCTTTCTCTCTTTCATTCTCTCTCTCATTCTCTTCTCTCTCATCTCTCTCTCTCCTCTCTCTCTCTCTCTCTCTCACACACACACACACACACACACACACACACACACACACACACACACACACTCTCACACTCTCTTCATTTCTCTCTCTCTGTCTCTCTCTATCTTCATTCTTTATTTGTCTCTTTCTCTCTCTCTTTCATTCCTTCTTTCTTTCTTCTCTCTCTCTCTTCTCTCTCTCTCTCTCTCTCTCTCTCTCTCTCTCTCTCCTCTCTCTCTCTCTCTCTCTCTCTCTCTCTCTCTCTCCCTCTCTCCTCTCTCCCTCTCTCCCTCTCTCCCTCTCCCTCCCTCTCCCTCTCCCTCTCCCTCTCCTCTCCCTCTCTCCCTCTCCCTTTCCCTCTCTCCTCTCTCCCTCTCCCTCTCCCTCACCCTCTCCCCTCCTTCTCCCTCTCTCTCTCTTTCTCTCTGTCATCCCTCTCACTTTCTCGCACATTCTTAAGAACAGATATTTAAGAAGTAAAATAAAATAACGTTAAGACGAAAGGATTTGTCCTTACAAGTATGAAGCGACTCTACCTTAAGAGCATGGCTTTTACCTGTATGAAACTCATATAGGAAATTCACAGCCGCAGTGGAAGTGAAAGGGGTTCCTCACAGAGTGTATGTTGTACCTGCTCGTCTCACCTGTTGGATCTGTGTGATATTTCTCTCATTTTTTTTCTTTCCTTTTCCTTTTCCTTTTCCTTTTCCTTTTCCTTTTCCTTTCTTTTCTTTTCTTTTCTTTTCTTTTCTTTCTTTTCTTTCTTCTTTCTTTTCTTTTTTTCTTCTTCTTTTCTTTCTTTTCTTCTTTCTTTTCTTCTTTTCTTTTTCTTTTCTTTTCTTTTCTTTTTCTTTTTCTTCTTCTTCTTTTCTTATTTTCATATCTTTTTTTTTTTTTTTTGATCCTGTGAGGTCTTATTTTAAAAAAAATCCAAACTACAAATGATAACAATAATATAATAATGATAATGATAATACTACTGATAATAATAGCAATAACAACGATAATAATATTGATGATACTAACAACAAGAATGATAATAATCGTAATAAGTGATGCGTGATGATAAAAAGAATGACAATAACATTAATAAGTGATGCGTATTTTAATTAACAAAAGAATTAAATAACGTCACAATATCACTGCATCTTCGACCTGTGCACAATAGGTAGAATCTGCTATCCAAAGGAAATGATTTCTTCTTAATCTCATTAACTATACTGAATCTCTCCCGGTTGATAAAATCATAGGAAGGACGATTTTAAACTCTAACTCAGTTTGAAATTTAGATACAATTATAATTTGTTTTGCGTTCATATCTGACTGAATTCCACTGTACTTTTAGAATGAATACTGAAATCATAAATAAAGTAAATTTTATTTTCTGTTTTTTTCTCTGGTATTTTATCCAGAGAAGGTCCTAATAAACTGCCCTTTAGTACGCCGCTGTTCGTTCCGATTTCCCGTTGCAGTTCTTGAGATGAGATTCAAGAAGGATAAGTTCGAGTTGGAACTCAAGTCAGGAAAGGCATATGCTAAAAAATAAAAAATAAAATAAAACAAAAAGAATAAAAAATATATATATAAAAAGTTCCTTAGAAGGTAAGAAAAATAACTTCAGGTCCTGTCTATTTCTCTCTCTATTCATCCTTTTATCTGTTTCCATATACCTACTTAAAGTATCTATCTGTCATCTATTATCCCTCCATCATCTGAATGACCAAAATACGTTCAAAAAATGTGAATGTGCTTCTTTGGGATCCATCCAAAAATCATGGGTTTAGTATGTGTATCTTTTAAAATTTTGAAAGTCTGTCTTAGGTTTGTTTGTTTTTTCCCAATATATACTCTGAGAAAATCTTCAGAAAGAAATCAAAATAAACGTCGGAAGATTGAGGTAACTGAATAAAACGTTGAAAAATGACATAGACTAAATTGATACATGCTAATCCATTATAAGCAATAGTCGCTAAAGTGTCAATAAAGCACACTCATAAGTAATTACTCAAATTGTCTATATTTAACAACATCAATTGTGAATTACAGTCATTGCACATACTGTAATGGGATATATGTATCGTGATTATGCATCAGATATTCAAGGAAAACTGTGAAAAGAGCCACAAACTCTCTCTGGAAAGTCATGGAAAGGTCATGGAATTTTGATTTTAAAAAATTGTGCGAACCCTGGTATTCGTGTAGTGATTATGACTTTTATAATTGTAATTTTCAATGCTATTATTGTTGTCTTTTACTATTATATTTACCATTACTCAAAACACAAACAAATATTTCGTAGAGATTACTGAAAACTAATTTTAAGACAGACAGTCACAAGAAGAGATCATCATATTAGGAGAAAGGCAGATGTATATGTAGAGAAGTGGGGAAGAGGAGAAACAATAATGGAAAGAGAAAGATATATGTGTAGAGAAAGGAAGATGAGGGAGGTAAGGAAAGAGAAACACAGATGGAAGAGGAGAGGAGCGATACAGCCAACTAAGGTTCCTTTAACTACACTTTACCCCTCTGGTGATAATAAACCTCAAAACTAAACTCATTGGAACTGTAGATACTTTGAGAAAAGTCACTGCTCCTCAAGTGATACACAGTACTACGTGCAGGAGGAGTAATTGTAATAATGATAATTATAATGATAAAGTAATGAAATGCTCTGCTATTAGAAGTAAATGATACTTTGATCTTTCTGCAAAGTCCATTAGATTTTTATTTCTTAGTACTTCACCCGACATGATCATTATCTTCTTTAATCCATTAGACTTAAATGCCATTTTTGTTGATGACATACACTAAGTGATACGACGAGAACGCGCCCCCTGGTAACGAGAGCCCGGGCATCTCTCGTATTTCTTCGCCTTCCTCACAAGAACCGTTCTGATTTGCCGTGTTTGGGCGGAGGTTACGATCCACAGAACGAAGACAGCGAGGCTTTAGGGGCCTTTATAGAGATCCCCGCAAGGTCTTCGATGCCAAAGGCCGAATTCCGGGATTTCAAAACGAGAGGGAGTCAATTTGATGAAGAATTTCAAACGATGTTACTTGCGGAATGGCCCATCTGTCCGGACCTCTTGGACCAGGAAGCTAGAATCTCTCATGAACTTCTTACATGTTCTTATATGATTTTTCTTCTTCTTCTTTTTTCTTCTCTTCTTTTCTTTTTCTTTTTTTTCTTTTTCTTCGTCTTCGTCTTCGTCTTCGTCTTCGTCTTCGTCTTCGTCTTCGTCTTCGTCTCGTCTTCTTCTTCTTCTTCTTCTTCTTCTTCTTTTCTTTTCTTTTCTTTTTCTTTTTCTTTTTTCTTTTTCTTTTTCTTTTCTTTTCTTTTCTTTTTTTTTTTCTTTTTTCCTTTTCTTTTTCTTTTTCTTTTTCTTTTTCTTTTCTTTTTTCTTTTCTCTTCTTTTCTTCTTCTTCTTTTCTTCTTTTCTTCTTTTCTTCTTTCTTTTTCTTCTTTTCTTTCTTTCTTCTTTTCTTCTTCTTTTCTTCTTCTTCTTCTTCTTCTTCTTCTTCTTTTTCTTTCTCTTTTACTTGGAATGATCCTCTTTGGGATCTTTTCTTTTCTTCTTTCTTTCTCTATGTCTTCTCTTTCTCTATTTTCTTTGGGTAAGAATGATGATAATGATAATACCAATTTAGTGGTGAAATGATATATTGATGATTAAGATGTTGAATCATGGTATTGATTGTGATTATCATAACGATGATCACGGGGATGGTAATGATAGTAATAATAACAATAATGATGATAATAACAACAGTGATAATGATGATAATGATGATAATGATATTGATAATGATAATAGTAATAATAAAAATGATAGTGATAATGATGATAGCAATAATAAAAATAATGATGATAAAAGTAATTATGATAATTAGTAATAATAATAATAATAACAATAATTATAGTAGTAGTAGTAGTAATACCGATAATAATGATAATAAATAATAATATTTATGATAATAGTAATTATGATGAGTAATAATGTAATGATGATTATAATAATATATAATATAAAAATAATTATCATAATAATGATAGTAATTATAAAACGGATAATAATGATTACCATAGTAATAATGATAATAATGATAATAATTCTATAAAAAACTATTTGTAATTATTTTGTAAAAACTACTGGATTATTATGCTTTGTAAAGAGATTTTCCGTGACAGTTCGAATAGGTCTTACTATGAGAAAATAAAGGAAGACATAGAAAGCAAAGGACTGCAGAAACAAAAACAAAAAACGTAATCATATCAGTAAAAGAATAATTGAATAAAGAAAGAGGACTAGACGAACAAGAAACACCAAGGGCAACCCCCCTCCCCCCCAAAAAATAATAAAAAAAAAATATAGATAGATAGAAGATAGATATATATATAGATATATATATAACAATAATGAATAATTATTATAATAACATACACTAATAAGGCGTTAGTAAAGTAATAACGAAAATACGTAAAACAGTACCAGCAAGACAATCGCAAAAACACACTCCGGACCCTGGAAACAGCGAGCAAATAAATCGATACAAGGGTAAGTACATAACGAAGGGAGAGAAAGACGTTCAGAAGGCAGTGGACATACGCACATGTACACATATACGTACACATGCATACAAGACAAACGCATTAAATGTCGCACACACGTACACAGATACATACATTATATCACTCACACACAACACATATGTATTAACGAAATACACATAAATTCACACACACATACATACAAATATATATCTACAATGCACATACAACGTATTCATTCGCACACATACATAACATGTACACACACATGCAGTCCTACAAAAATCACACCACAACATTCAAACATATATCTACACACGCACATACATCCGTATTCATATTCGCACACACATACATGTACACATACATGCAGTCCTACGCACACACCTACATATACATACACACACACCTCCCCCCTCCCTCCCAAACACCCTACCCTAGCACCCACACGCACACGGCGGGGTGGCGTAGGGAGACCATACCAAACACACCTACACACTCTCCCCCCCTTCCTCCCCAACACCCTACCCTAGCACCCACACCCACACGGGCGGAGATGGGCGTGGGGGAGACGACACAAACACAACCACACCACCCTCCCCGTGGGTTGATGGCGTGGGGGGGAGACGACACAAAACACACCTACACACCCTTCCCCCCTCCCTCCTAGACCGCGTCTCCCCTGAGCACCACAGTCGCTCAC
>NW_020872073.1:559023-564023 GCF_003789085.1 Penaeus vannamei | reverse complement strand
AGGGTAAGGGGAGGGCAGAGGAGGGGAGGGAGGCGGAGGGAGGAGGAGTGAAGGCAAGGGAAAGGGAAGGGAGGGAGGAGATGAAGGCGAGGGGAGGACAGAGGAGGGGAGGGAGGGAGGGGGTGAAGGCAAGGGGAGGGCAAGTGAGGGGACTGGTTAAGGCGAGGGGAGGGCATGACGAGGGGGAGAGAGAGTGCCAAGGAGCGAGGGGAGAGGCCAGGACGGGGGAAGAGAGATGCCAGCGAGGGAGAGAGGGACGAGGAAGAGGCCAGGGGGAGGGGAGAGGGCCAGGAGGGGAGAGGGGAGAGGGAAGAGAGAGTGCCAAGGAGAGGCGAGGGGAGAGGGCCAGGGGCGAGGGTAGAGAGAGAGAGCCAAGGAGAGGCGAGGGGAGAGGGCCAGGGACGAGGGAAGAGGGCCAGGGGAGGAGAGAGACCAGGAACGAGGGGAGGGCCAGGAACGAGGGGAGAGGGCAGGCCGGAGAGAAGAGGAGAGGCCAAGGAGAGGCGAGGGAAGAGGGCCAGGGACGAGGGAGGCCAGGGGAGGGGAGAGGGCCAGGAACGAGGGGAGAGGGCCTGCCTGGAGGGAGAGGGCCAGGAGGGGAGAGGGCCAGAGAGGGAAGAGCCAGGAGGCGAGGGAGAGGGCCAGAGAGGGAGAGAAGAGAGCCAAGGAGAGGCGAGGGGAGGCCAGGGACGAGGAAGAGGGCCAGGGGAGGGGAGAGGGCCAGGAACGAGGAGAGGCCAGGAACGAGGGAGAGGGCCAGGAACGAGGGAGAGGGCCAGGAAAGGGGAGAGGGCCAGGAACGCCCAAGGAGAGGCGAGGGGAGAGGGGCCAGGGCGAGGGGAGAGGGCCAGAGCGGCACCTGTCGTGGTCGCGTGCGTGGCCGCCCTAAAGAAATATTGTCACATGCAATCTGCCAGCGCAAATTTCTCGTAAATTAGGTGTTAGGTTACAAGGGATCAATAGAGCGGCTGCAATTATCTGTTCCCTCTCGCGCCCTCAGCAAGTCGTTCCCGGGCTTTTGCAGAATCGCTTTATGCTCGGGCCTTAAAAATTAATTTGTGGCAGGCCCTTCGCCGGACGCCACGGGATCGTGAATTCTTTGCTCTCTCTCTCTCTCTTCCTCCTTCCTTCGTGAATTCTTGCTTCCTTCTCTTTTATTCTTCCTTCCTTTGTGCGTTCTTACCTCCTCTCCCCTCTTCCTTCCTTCGTGCATTCTTCCTCTCTCCTCCTCCTTTCGTGAATTCTTACTTCCTCCTCTCTTTTCCTCCTTCCTTCGTGCGTTTTACTTCCTTTTCTCTTTCCTTCATACATTGATTTCTGCAATTCCCCCTTCATCCGCCCCTTCCTTCCTTCCTTCCTTCTTCTCTTTCTCCCCTCCTTTCATCCCTGCAATAGTATCATTATATTTACTATCTTTATCATTATCTTTATCCTCCCTATCTCTCTCTTCGCATCTACCCTCTCCCTCATAACCTCCCTAAGCGCACTTCTTTCTTCGAAATCCCAATATTACTTAAGTAATTCCTAATTCACACTTTTTCTTCCATAACGTCGTCTGTAAATTTGATGTGATGTCTGCAATAACACGTCCGTTGGTGTTACATGCGGTCGTTGCATTTTTGTTATTGCGCCTCCATCCCTCATCCCCCATCCCCCTACCCCCCAATAGACGTTAAAGGAAATGGCGGGAAAATTGAATTTCCGTTAAAAGAAAACGAGGGTTGCCAAGTACCGCCAACCTCTCTCTCAACTCGGTGGGCCCCCATTTATATCCCCGGCAGAACGTGTTGTCATTATGACTTCTTATTCATTTTTCACGGGGTCGTGAGAGCTTCTCTGCAACTTTGTGATTTCGGAGGCCAGTAACGACAAGAGCTATAACACTTGTATATAACGTGATATTACTGCCAACTGCCGGATTCTTTCAGCGTGTTCAAACTTCAGCAAACTTCGTTGTATTTCTCCAGCTACGTGTCACCGCTCTGCACATGGTTGGACCTCAGCTCGGCTTCGTAATCACGGGGTGCTGTGCTTGGGCGTCACATGCAACTGCGCTTGTTGTATTCCGCTGATCGATAATTGATACTTTTTGCTACCTAATGGGCTCCGATCTCCTGTTTCCACTTGGTGTCAGGTGATTTCTGTTTTTTCTTTTTTTTTTCTTTTTTTCTTCTTTTTTTCTTTCTTCTTTTTTTTTTTTCTTTTTTCTTTTTTTCTTTCTTCTTTTTCTTTTTTTTCTTTTGTCCTCTGTCTTTTCTTTTTTTCTTACTTTGTTCTATATCTCTTTCTCTTTCTTTTTACTTTTATTCTTATTTTTCTATTTCTTCTTTTTTTCTTTCTTCTTTTTTCTTTTTTTTCTTCTTTTTTTCTTTTTTTTTGTCCTTTGTCTTTTCTTTTTTTATCTTTGCTTTTTTCTATATCTCTTTCTCTTTCTTTTTACTTTTATTCTTATTTTTTCTTTTTCTTTTTTATCTTTACTTTTTTCTATATCTCTTTCTCTTTCTTTTTACTTTTATTCTTATTTTTCTATTTCTTCTTTTTTTCTTTCTTCTTTTTTTTTCTTTTTTTTCTTTCTTCTTTTTTTTTCTTTTGTCCTTTGTCTTTTCTTTTTTTATCTTTACTTTTTCCTATATCTCTTTCTCTTTCTTTTACTTTTATTCTTATTTTTCTATTTCTTCTTCTTTCTTTCTTTTTCTATTTCTTCTTCTTTCTTTCTTTTTCTATTTCTTCTTCTTTCTTTCTTTTTCTATTTCTTCTTCTTTCTTTCTTTTTCTATTACTTCTTCCTTTTATTCATTTGTAATCATAATGCACAGCTGATTCAAGGTTTAATGCCTAATATTTCTTCAAGACGTTCTTGATTTACAATTTCACAGTTTTTTACAAATTTTTATTTATTTCTCGCACATGAAACATATATTTCTACTTATTGAATTTGCAAGCTTACCTTATTTGATAATGTCACTTTATTTTTTTTAATATCACTTTATTATTTTTTTTTTTTTTTAGTTTTATTCATTATTTTATTCTTTATTTTTTATTCTTTTACTTTATTTGTTTACTTATTCACTTCTTTATCAATTTGATTTATTCCTTCATTTATTGAGACACGAGGATTACTTTTTCCTAAAATAAATAAATTTCTTGACATTTACGATGCGAAAGGGAGGCTCCTGTTTTGTAAGAGGGAAAGAATTTTTAAAGAATGGATTTACGATCAGCTGTTTAAAGTAGTAGAAAAAGGTAGGGATAGAGAATGAATATCTATATAATACAAGAGATGTGTTTAACCGGTTTCGAATATATCTTCGTCGGAAATACTTATTTTCATTTTCATTCATACCTTTTCTACGTTTGTTGCAATGAATACGGGTTATGTTGAAAACAGATTAGTAGCAACCTTTATGATGATGATGATGATGATGATGATGAGATTATGTTGATGCTTGATATGATGATGATGATGATGATGACTATGATGATGAAGATAACTATGACCATAATGCTGATGACGATGATGATTATAATGAGGATAACTATGATCGTGATGCCGATGACGATGACTGTGATAAGGATAACAATGATTATGATGATGATGATGACGATGATGATTATGATGACGGGGAAGAGAAGGAGGAGGAGAAGAATGCTGATGACCATAACATAACCCAAAATATTTCTCATTACATATAGTATCATATCACTTATAATATCAAAATATTTCTTATTAATTATATTATCAATAGTCATCAATAACACAAAATGCAGATGAATAACAAAGCCCAAAATAGCCTTCACTTGCAGCTTGCAACATCTCTCGTGACAGAAAATCATAAGGCGCCTCCTTATTACGGAAAACAATTATAAATGTACTCGTTGCATTGCAATATCGTCTCCCCTTGGCATTTGCAAGGTTCCTAAGCGACTTGTTGCATTTTATTGCATATGACACGGTGTGCAAAACGTCCCTTTTCATTACAGGTAATTATTAGGTAATGAATGCCTTTTTTTTTTTTGTTGATCATTTTCCAAAGTCGAAATTTACTGGCCATTTTTTGGGGGGTTGTCGACTTGGCTATTTCTTTGGAGCGGTTGTTGGGGCTTTGATAATTTTATTCGCTTCTTTATTCATTGATTTAATTAATTCATCTATTTATTGATACACGAGAATACCCTTTTCCAAAAAAAAAAAAAAAAAAAAAATCTTGATATCTACCATGCGAAAGGGAGTTATCTTATGGTTATTGTGGCCATTCATGTTATTATTTTTGCTATATTTGATACAGGGATTATCAAAGATTATCTTATTATTATCTTATTATCATTTTACTATAATTACTATAATTGTAACTGTTTTTTTCTGTCTGTTTTGTTTTGTTCTTCTAACGTCATCACTATTTTTTTCTTATTTCGTTTTTAGTAGCATCATCTATATTATTATTTTAGACAATAATAGTAGTAGTAGTAGTAATAGCAATAGTAGGCCTTGTAATATTTGTAGCATTCATGTTATCATTACTGTTATTCCTGTTATTATCATTATAGTTATTATTGTTATTATTATTGTTATTATTGATATTGTCATCATTAGTATTATCATCATAGTTATCAATTATATTGGTATCATCATTATTACCAGTACTGCTGTTATTATAATCACTGTTGTTATCATTATCATTTTGATATCATTATTATTAGAATTATATGACAATGTCAGATTGTTATCAATGGTTTTGTTGTTGTTCGTCATTATCGTAATTCTTACTATCATCATGTTTATTGTCATTTCTATAATTTTCATTATTGTCATCATTATCATAATTATTACTACTACTACTACTACTACATCTTTTTCTACTATCACTGCTACTATTATTACCACTATTATTATTATCATCATTATCTTTTTTTTACAATTATTGTTTTCATTATCACCATTACTATTATCGTTGCTGTGATCATTGTTAGTATCATTATCACTTTTATTACTGTCATTATCAT
>NW_020872073.1:554023-556523 GCF_003789085.1 Penaeus vannamei | reverse complement strand
AATAATGATAATAATAATAATAATGACAATAATAATAATAATAATAACAATAATAAATAAATGAAAAATCTTGTTTTAAACGCTAAATCTTGCTTTAAACGGCAAGAGTTCCCGCAAGTTTGAATCCACATTAACTGATTTTCTCGTGACTTTTGTTAAATAAAGGGTCATCAAATTTAAAAGCCTGAACTGAGTCTCTGAAATGATGAAAGAGATCCATCATTCCTGTTATATAAAAAAAAAAAATCATACAAGAAATGAGTGTTTTGACACAAGCAGAATAACTCAGGGAAAGCAAGTTGAATGACAATGAAAAGTACTAATAGTTCGTTATACACAAGCCAAGCATTCAGCAGAAGTAACAAAGTAGGCACCAGCAGTAGTTGTGGTAGTAGATGTTGTTTTTGTTGTATAAGCAGCATCAGTAGTAGTAAATGTGGCGTAGTAGTCGTAGTAGTAGTAATAATAGTGGTAGTATTTGTAGTAGTACTAGTAGTAGTAGTAGTAGTAGTAGTAGATTGTGGCAGTACTACTACTACTACTACTACTAGTAGTAGTAGTAGTAGTAGTAGTAGTAGTAACGGCAGCAGCAGCAGCAGCAGCAGCAACAGCAGCAGCAGTAGTAGTAGTAGCAACAGTAGTAGAAGTAATAGCAATAAGAGTAGCTGTGTTGCAGTAAAAATAGCAGCTGTAGCCTATCTGTTGTTGGAGTCGTAGTTATTTGGTGAGAACACCATCAGTGGAGTAGTAATACTGTTGATGTTAGGAGTAGCGTTTGGCTTCGTAATTATAGCTATCACAGTGATATTTTAGTATAGTATGAAAGGTAATTATACTTGTATTAGTGAGAGTAATTTTAAACTATTTTTAGCAACAGTATCAGTGCTGTTAGTCGAGGGATTAACAGTAGCAATGTTATCATAATATCCCAGCAAATACCAGCATTCTTTGTAAGAAATCTGTATAGCAATAATTACGAAGCGTGCCTTATATCCAAGAGCAAATCTGTAATTACTCTGAACTCAAATCACTTCGGTAAATCACAGACAATAACCACCATTAACTGATCTACCGAAATACATACAAATCAGGAGACAAACTGTATATCAGGGGTGGCCAACCTTTTGTGAAATACGATCTATCTTTTTGTACAGTTACCCTGGCGCGATCTACCAGCCCAAGATTCAGACATATTCCATAAATGTAACTGTAACAGGGTAGTATCATTATAAATATAAATATATCTTATTCCCAGATAAAAAGAGAAATGTAATAATCCAAATATCATGAGTACTTGGATATGCTATCGCAGCTATTTTCATGGCAACTTCTGAAGGACGAATTATTAACAGGTACAGTAGTTTGATCGACTTAAAACAGTAGTTGTGATCGACCAGTCAATCGAGATCGACTGGTTGGCCACCCCTGTTGTATATTGTGAGATACCTTAAAATATTAAGGCTAAACGAGGTAAAAATATACCTAAAATATAAGGTTAATGTGCCACGGTGATCCTAAAATGAATTAGGCTGTGAAGTAGGGAGTTCAGTGGAAAGTACAGTTCGCGCACTATAACTCTGATAAGAATTACAGGCGGAATGCAGATCGACATATTCCTCGACTTAGGTGCAGCGAGATTGGAAACGGGAAAGGACAGATATTCTTGGCATTTACAGATCAGATTGAGGAAACTAAGAGGAAGGATTGTGAGGAAGGATTAAGGGGAAGAAAATGCATGATAAAGAATACTGTGGCTTCTTCACACCAGAGGAAGAGAGAAGCGCGGAGGGGCCTCGACTGCTCACCGTGACTTCGACGCTGTAGCTTCCAAATACCTTGTTCTTTTTGACAGAGTAAACCACAGAACAAGACGGATGAAACGCCGGAATCTTAGGCATATTTTAAACCTCCAGAGACAGCAGCTGTGATGTGGTTGTAGCTGGTTTGATGTCGCTAGCTCAGACATTTGCGTTTGCGTTCGGAGAAATTCTACAAACTGAATGTAATACTCCGTTTTTTTCTTCATTTTTGTAAGCATCACTTAAGTGGACGTGCTGAATAAAACCCTGCTATATATCAACAGCTATACACACTTTTAGCAGATTTTTCGACAGATTTAGCCACGAAAGTCACTACCGAGTGATGTCCGCCATCTTCTCTGTTTATAAAACCAGCTCGTTGATCTCTGCTTTCTCGAGGTTCGAGGTGACTAGACGGACAGGGATCCGAACGATTTTTCCGACTAGTTTGCTCCTTCGTCCGAGTTGAACGAGCAGTCCGAACGCAGCAAACTACCTTGTTCAACTACAGCAAGCACGTGCCTCTCGCCTCCAGTCACAACACCAGCCAGTACAGCAGAACCAAGAGGAACTGTGGAGCGAACACCTGCCGCCCGCTGCAGACGCTGCATCGCCCTGCAACGGAGGCGAATCATCCTCAGTTCTGGTAAGTTCTCGAATTTTCTCTTAAATGATTCTGCGAATGTGGAGATACGTTCTAC
>NW_020872073.1:536523-539023 GCF_003789085.1 Penaeus vannamei | reverse complement strand
CTTCTCTCCCCTTCCCTCTCTCACCCTCCCCTCTTCCCTTCCTCTCACTCCCTCTTTCCTCCCCTTCTCTCTCCCTTCCCCTCTCCCCCGCTCCCTTCTACCCCTCCCCTCTGTCCTCTCTCCTTCCCCCTCCTCTCTCTCTCTCCTTCCCAGCTCCCCGCTCCCTTCTTCCCCCTCCCCATTGTCCTCTCCCCCCCCTCCTCTCTCTCTCCCTCCCCCCTAACCCTCTTACTCCCCACCCCCCCCACCCCCACCCCCCCTCCCTGCCGTGCCAAGGCTAATAACTAGTTTTTGGCGACGCTAATAATTGCAACTTGGTGCAATTTTTGTCAACGTTCGATAATGGCTGCGTGTCGACGTGTTTATGTGTGTGTGAAGTATTTGTGTGTGTGAGCAGAGAGGGGTGGCAGGGAGGAAGGGGAAGGGAGGGAGAGAAAGAAAGAAAGAGGGAGAGAGGGATAGAGAGAGAGAGTTCAGAGGGGAAGGGAAGGGAGGGATAGAGGGAGAGAGGGAGAGAGGAAGAGAGGAGAGAGAGAGAGAGAGAGAGAGAGAGAAAGACAGAAGAGAGAGAGGAGAGCAGAAGACAGACAGAAAAGAAGAGAGAAAAAGGGAGAGATAAAGAGCAAAAGAGAGAGTTAGAGAGCCTGCCTTATGGAGTTCTTTGTATTAACTTTGCCATATATTTGTGAGTGTATTTGTAAATGCATGTCTATATTAAGATATATGTAGACAGATAGAATGAAAAAGATATATACACAAACTGACATAGATAGATTAATTTAGATTAAGTCCGTTTTAGATATGAGCATATAGAAAACAAATAGAAACAAAAGATATATACACACACAGATAAGTCGTTACTAGACAAGGACAAATAGAAACAGAGACAAAGATAACAGAAAGAAAATCCGTGACACACAGACAGACAGATGAATACCGAACACGTGTATGTGTGTGTTGCGTGCATGTGCGTGTGTTGGTGTGTACATATAGATTTATTTGCGCCATGCGTGTTCGGAGATATGATTCCTGGCTAGTCGCTGCGTGTTAGTCTTGCATGTTGACAAGCCTAATATTGTATTTTCTTTATATCAATTTTCTGTTTCTTTGCTTTTTGTTGTTCAAAAGAGAGCGAAGGCGAGGCGGAGGAGGAGACAGAGAGAGATTGGAGGGGAGAGCGAGGAAGGGATAGAAATGCAGAGGAAGAGAAGAATGGGGGAGAGCCATTACGAATGAAGCGAGGGAGATTTCAGTCAAAGAGAAAGGAGGACGCAAAGAGAGAGAGAGAGAATTCAGAAAGTGAGAAGACGGAGAGATAATGAGAGGGAGAGAGAGAGAGAGAGAAGAGAGAGAAAGAAGAGAGAGAAAGAGAGAGAGAGGAGAGAGAGTTATAAGACTGAGAAAGATGAAAGAGAGAGAGAGAGAGAAAGAGAAGGAGGAGAGAAAGAGAGNCACCACCACCCTCCCACCTACCACAACTCCATTCACCCTCACTTCCACCTCCCCTCCACCCCCCTACTTTTCCACCTCCACCTCTATCACCCCCACCCCACTCCACCTCCATCACCCCCACCCCACTCCACCTCTTATCACCCCCCACCCCCATCTCCAACACACCCCCCCCCCCACCCCATCTCCATCACCCCCAATCCCAACCTTCCACATCCATCGCCCTTACTCCACCCCATCTCCACCATCCCCACCTCCATCACCCACCCACCCCCACCTTCCCCTCACCCCCACCTCACCACCCCCACTCCCACCTCCACCATTTTCCCCAATACATCTCCACCTCAAAAAAAATGTGGCAATATTAAAATGAAAAAGTTCCCTCCCCAGATCCGACCCAATGACAAACGCGCATTGAAATGGAAACACAATATTTTCGACCAACTTTTGTATTTATGCACTGCGCTGCCCATCTTTTGCCATTTTCTTTTTCCTTTTTTCTTCTTCTTTCGTTCTCCTCTCTCTCTCTTCTCTCTCTCTCTCTCCTCTCTCTCTCTCTCTCTCTCTCTCTCTCTCTCTCTCTCTCTCTCTCTTCTCTCTCTCTCTCTCTCTCTTTCTCCTTTCATCTCTTTTCTTTCCTTTTTTTGTATTATTTTTTAATCGTTTATCATATATTACCTCTGGCGTTCTTCTTGTAGTTTGTTATTCATTTTTTGTTTTGTTTTGTTGTGTTTCTTCTCTTCGCCTCGATCTATTTTTCACTCTCCTTTCCTCTCCTTCTCCCTTCTTCATTACTATTCTCTTTTATCTTACCCTCTCCCTCCGCCTCTCCTCCTCCTTTCTCTCACTTTCCATTTCCTCTCCCGCGTTCTCTAACATTCCCTTTTATCCTTTTATCTCCCTCCGACTCTCTTTCTTCCTTCCATCTTTCCATCTTTCGTTCATTCTTTCTTTGTCTCTCTTTTTTTCCTTCTGTCTGTCTATTTTGTCTCTCTTTCTTTCTTTCTCTCTCTCTCTCTCCTCCCTCTCTCTTCTATCTCTCTCTCTCTCC
>NW_020872073.1:524023-531523 GCF_003789085.1 Penaeus vannamei | reverse complement strand
GACCCGCCCTTGTTTCATTTTCCGAAAAATCTTCATTCCCCTTCGAGCTCTTCCACAGATAGGCTCTATCCCTCTCGTCTTCGCCGCCCGCGTCTTCTATCTCTTCTTCTTCTTCTTCTCTTCATTCTCCTGGACCTGTTAGACGCAAATAGGGACGGGTTAGGTCCTCTGTCCTTCGTCTTCTACTTTCTCTCTATTCCTCTCTCTCTCTCTCTTTCTCTCTCTCTCTCTCTCTCTCTCTCTCTCTCTCTCTCTCTCTCTCTCTCTCTCTCTCTCTCTCTCTCTTTCTTTTCTTTCTTTCTTTCTTTCTTTCTTTCTTTCTTTTCTTTCTTTTCTTTCTTTCTTTCTTTCTTTCTTTCTTTCTTTCTTTCTTTCTTTCTTTCTCTCTCTCTCTCTCTCTCTCCATTTCATCTCTCTACTCCTCCTTCTTTCTGCGTTTCTCTCTTCTCCTTTCATTCCTTCTCACTCGCTTTTTTAAGCCTACCCCTTTTCCCTTTCCCGCCTTCTTCTCCACTTCCTTCCCCTCCCTTTCCTCCCTTCCTCTCTTCTCCCCTTCTTTCCCCTTTCCTGAATTTCCTTTCCTCTATTTCTTCTATTTCCTTTCTCCCTTCTTTCTCTCGTATCACTATCATTCCTCTTACTTTCACATTCTTCTCATGCCTTAGTTTCCGTTCTCCTCTCCTCTCCTATTCCTTCCTTCTTACCTTCCCTCCCTTCTGTCTCTCCTTCTCTCTTCCTTTCCCTTTCTTGCAACAATGTAGCTCCCGTCTCCCCTCTCCTCCCAATCCTCTCTCCCACTCTCCCCTCTCCACAGAATCCTCTCCTCAACTCTCCCCTTCCTTTCCTCTCCTCCCAATCCTTCCTTCCACTCCCCACACTCCCTTCTCCTTCCTTCCCCTCTCCTCCTAATCCTCCCCCACTCCCCCTCTTCCCTCCCCTATCTCCCCTCTCCTCCCAATCCTCTCCTCCCTCTCCCCCTCCCCAGCTCCCCTCTCCTCCTAATCCCCCACTCCCCCACTCTCCTCCAACCCCCCCCCCCACTCCCCCACTCTCCCCTCCCCCCCCCCCCCTCTCCTCTCTCATCTAGTTGAGATCAATGTGTCGACCAGACCTTTATATGCATGAATAATTCACGTATTGCAAACTAAAAAAAAAAAAAAAAAAAAAAAAAGAAAGAAAAAAATGAAAAACTCAAAAAATAAATCTTAAAAAATAAATCTTCAATATCCTTCAAACGAGAATCCTTTCTACTTTACTTTTCAAAGCTCGCTAACAAAGGATACATCAAACGAGAGAGCGAAGACGGAACAGTGTACGAGACACAAAGAAAAAAAGAAACGAAAAATGAAAGAAAGAAAAAAAAAGAGAAGAGAGAGAGAGAAAAAAAGTAGAATAAATAAAAGAGAAGGAGATTTTTTTTTCTTTTTTTAACCGAAGATCAAGGAAAATTCGGCGAACGCAAGGAACAAGGAATATGTAAAGAAGTTAACAAATAAATGAACAAGAAAATACAGGAATAAACAAATGTACAATTAGGTTGCAAAGAGAATCGTGGCAACAAGAGTGATGATGGGAGTGGAGGTGATGGTGATGATAATGATGGTGGTCGTGGTGACGATATTGATGGTGATGATGATGAATAATGATGGCGGTTATAATGGTGAAGATGATAGTAGTGGGGGTGGTGATGGTGATAATGATAATGATGGTGGGGGTAGTGGTGGTGGTGGTGATGATGGTGATGGTGATGGTTGTAATGGAGGTGGTGATGGTGATGGTGATGATAATTATGGTGGTGGTGGTGGTGATAATGGCGATGGAATGATGGTGGTGATGGCGATGATGGTGGTGGTGATGATAGTGATGATGATAATGATGATGATGATGCTGGTAATGATGAAGGTAAGAAAACAAAAAGAAGAAATACGAATAAAAAAAAAAATAGAACGTAGTAACAATACACACACAATCACACCCATTTATCCCTACCCCTCCTTGAGCACAATAATCGTCCTTAATGACCATCGCATAAAAAGAGAGAAAGGAAGAAAATAAAGGGGGGAAGGAGGGGGGGAAGAGGAGGAGAAGATAAAGAAGGATGTGGTGGATAATTCTCCCCCCCCCCTCCCCTACACACCCCTCCCTTTCCCACATCCGACTTAAGCTCATTCTACATTGGGAAAAAAAATAATAGTGAGAGAGAGAGAGAGAGAGAGAGAGAGAGAGAGAGAGAGAGAGAGAGAGAGAGAGAGAGAGAGAGAGAGAGAGAGAGAGAGAGAGAGAGAGAGAGAGAGAGAGAGAGAGAGAGAGAGAACATAGAGACATCAAAAGTGTAAAACAAATACTAAACATCACCCCCCCACCCCCACCCCCACCACACACAAAAAAAAAAAAATCGATCATTTCCCCAACCCCCACGACCACCCCGTTTCCGACAAAACCACCACCACCATCACCACCACACCAACCACCACCCAACCCACCACCCACCAAACCCACCCACCCACCAACCCACCCCACACCACCACCCACCCACCACCCACCCACCACACCACCACCACCCACCACCACCACCAACCAACCCACCCAACCAACCCACCAACCAACCACCAACCCACCAACCACCCAACCAAAATCCAAACACGACAACAGAGACAAACCGGCGAACAAAAAGTGCCTGACCATCCCCCACATCCAACGGGGAAGCCTCATTACAGGAATCTGAGGGCCAGGCACTGAAAGGGAGGAGTAACTCATACAAACTTTTAAAACGGGAGACCAAACAGTTGGTTTCCAAGTTACTGAAGGGAAGCAGATGTGGAGTAAGGGTGGGTGGGTGGGGGTGGGGGTGGGGGAGGGGGCTGGGGGAGGGTTTGAGGTGGGTTGGGTAAGAATGAGTTTGGGGTAAAGTTGGGTTAAGATTGGGGTGGGTTGAAGTTGGGTATGGATGGGTTTTGGGTGGGTTGAAGTTGGGTTGGGTGGGTTTGGTGGGTTGAAGTTGGGTTGGGTTGGGGTGGGTTTGGGTGGGTTGAAGTTGGGTTGGGTTGGGTTGAAGTTGTTTTGGGTTGGGTTTGGGTGGGTTGAAGTTGAGTTGGGTTTGCGTGGGTTGACGTTGGGTTGGGTTGGGTGGGTTGAAGTTGGGGTGGGATTGGGTTGGGGTGAGTTGGATGGGCTAAGATTGAGTTGGGGTGGGCTGGAGTTGGTGGAGTGGGTGGGTTAATGTAGACGAAGGTGGACTACTCGAAACGGAGGTGGGTTGGAATGATGAGTGAAAGTTTGGGTGAAAAAAATAGAGAGAGAGAGAAAGAAAGAGAAATACAGGCAGACAGACAGACAGGAAGACAGAGAGAGAGAGAGAGAGAGAGAAGAGAGAGAGAGAGAGAGAGAGAGAGAGAGAGAGAGAGAGAGAGAGAGAGAGAGAGAGAGAGAGAAGAGAGAGAAAGAGAGAGAGAGTATAAGTACAGTAAGAGCGAGAGTGAGATGACGAGACAAGAGAGAAACAGCACGAAAGAAGCAAGAGGGATGAGGAGAGAGAATCACCGAGGAGAGAGAGAGAGAGAGAGTCGCCGAAGAGACAGGGGGCCGACTAGTGTGAATTTGCAAAAGGGAGAGTGGAAGGGAGAAGCGAGGAGGGGAAGGAGAGAGAAAGGCAAAGCGCGGCTGATAGCGTGTAGAAGGGGAAGAAAGGAAAGAGGAGGGGAGAGAGAGCGCGGAGAGAGAGGCAAGAGGCGAGGGGAGAGTAAGGGGAGAGGGGAGAGGGGAGAGGAGAAACGAGAGGTCACATAAAGCTCTTAAGGTACGATTCTAGCTTGATCTGTCCTCTTCCCTCTTCTGTTAACTGGCTCCGGCCAGTGAGAGAGAGAGAGAGAGAGAGAGAGAGAGAGAGAGAGAGAGAGAGAGAGAGAGAGAGAGAGAGAGAGAGAGAGAGAGAGAGAGAGAGAGAGAGAGAGAGAGAAAGAGAGAGACGAAGAAAAAAAAAAAAAAAAAACAAACAACAAAACCTTCACATACTTGGCCACAGTTTTTCATTATGATAATCCCACCCACCCCTACCCCTACCCAACCCCTACCCCTCACCCTCCCGCCCTCCTCCACCCACCACCAAACTTGTACCTCCACCCCACCCCACCCCCCTCCCTCAAAAAAAAAAAAAAAAAAAAAAAAAAAACACCCCCTCCCTCAAAAAAAAAAAAAAAAAAAAAAAAAAAAACACTTCAAAAACAATGAAGAAAACTGTCCGAAACAGCACGACACAGCACAAGGAGAGACATCAGCGGCGTAAAACATTTCGGTCCGGATACATCACGACACGGCCAGACAACACAGGGACAGTACACTATAAGAAGAAGAGAGGGATTGAAAAAAAGATGGAGAAAAATGGAAACCTGGGAGATTGAGAAAAAAGAAGAGGAGGAGGAAGAGTAAGGGGAGGAGGAGGAGGAGGAAGAGGAGAGGAGGGGCGAGGAGGGGCGAGGAGGAAGGGTATAGAGAAGGGGAGGAGGAGGAGGAGGAAGGGGGGAAAGGGAAGGAGGGGAGGAGGAGGAGATAAGGGGGGGGAGGGAGGTGGAAGAAGAAGAAGAGGAAGGAGGAGTACGAAGAAGAAGAAGGGATAGAACAAAAGCAGCAGTAGTAAGGGCATATAAAGGAAAGTGGAGGAAGAAGATGACACAGAAAAAGAAGAAGAAAAAAAGCGAAGAGGAACGCAAAAAAGACGAAGCAACGGAAGGGGAGGAAGAGGAGATAGAAATAAAAAAAAAGAAAAGGGCGGCGACCCCAGTACCAAAGAACGAAAAACACCAAGAAAACAGACCTTCCAAAAAAGGTAAAGAAAGAAAAAAGAAAAAAAAAACAATAGGAAAGACAAACAGTGGCCACCAACCTCAAACAACGCCCCCCCTCCCCTCCTCTCCTCCTCCTACACCTCTCCATGTCCTCCTCCCCTTCCTGCTACTCCTCTTTTTACTTCCTTTACTCTGTTTTCCCACCAAGTCCCCCTCCTCCCCCCCTCCCCCCCCTTTCTCCTCCTCCTGCATCCTCTCCCCTTTCTTCTTTGTCTTTCTTTTACCCATCTTCCCACTAACTCCCCCTGCTCCTTCTTTCTTTCTCCTCCCACATTCTCTCTTCCTCTTCCTCCTCCTCCTTCTACTCGCCATTTTCCTCCTCCTCTTTCTAGTAACTTCACCTACCCTCCTCCTCTCCTCTTCTCCTTCTTCCTCTTAGTATCTCTCTTCCTCCTCCTCCTCCTTTTCTTCCTCTTCGTCTTCCTCTCCCTCCTCCTCCTCTTCTTCCTCTTCGTCTTCCTCTCCTTCCTCCTCCTCTTCTTCCTCTTCGTATTCCACTTCTTCCTCCTCTTCCTCCATCTCCTGCCACTCTTCCTACCACCTCCACTCCCTCCCTCGCTCTCCTTCTCCCCTATCGTCCTTTCCCTCCTTCTTTCTCGACTTCCAATTCCCCCATTTATCCCCCTACTCTGCCCTCCCTCAATCCTCTCTTTACCCTCTCTTCCCCTCCTTCTAATCCCTTTTTACCCCCTCCTCCTGCCCAACCCCCATTAACCCCTCCTCCCTCTCTACCCTCTCCTCCTGCCCAACCCCCTCTTTACCCACCTTCCTCCTCCCAACAACACCCCCTTACCCCCCTCCTCATTCCCCAACCCCCGCTCTACCCCCCCTTCCTCCTTCCCAGAACCTCACCCTCCCTCCCCCCCTCTTTACCCCTCCTCCCCCCACCTCCCTCCTCCCCCACCCCCTCCTGCTCTCCCAACCCTCTTTACCCACCCTCCTCCTCCCACAACTACCCCCTACCTCCTCCTCAATCCCCCTCTCCCTCTCCTACCCCCCCTCGCAACCCCCCACCGGCGCACCTGAGGTTCCTTGAGCCAACAAGAAGGGTAAAATGTATTTGGCGAGGCATCACGCCGTGTTTGTTCCCTCCAAAGTTTCCCTTCCCTTCTGACAGCTTCATCATGGCCGAGAGGGAGCGAGGGGAGGGGAGGGGGGAGGAGGGAAGCGAGGGAGAAGTGGGGGAGGAAAGGGGCAAGGGGAGAGCGAAGGCAGAGAAGGGGGAAAAAGGGAGGGGAGGGGGAGCGAGGGAAGGGAGGGGCGAAGGGAAGGAGGGGAGCGAGAGAGAAGGGGGAGGAGGGTCGTTATGGTGGTGGAGGTATGGTGCGGGTGAGGGTGTAGATAGGGTGGCTGGTGGGGGAATGGTGAGTGGTGGAGGGAGAGTGTTGGTGGAGGTAGTGTGTTGTTGGAGGTATAGTGTTGGTGGTGATGGAGGTACGGCGTTGGTGGAGGAAGATTGGTGGAGATAAGGTGGTTGGTGGAGGTATGGTATTTTGGGGGGGGGTATAGTGCTGCTGACAGTATAGTGCTTCTGGCGATGTGTTCATAACAAATATATTCTATATCGTAGTCTTTATGATACGTGAGAAGGTTGAAGGAAGAGAAAGAGAAAGAAGAAGAAAAAGACCTAAAAAGACAAGAAATATAAGATTAGATAAGATTAGTAAATAAATAGATGAGTAATCATATAAATAAATTAATAAATGAATTAAGAACTAAACGCGTAGATGAATAAGTAAATAAATAATACACTTATAAATAATTCAATAAATATCCCGATAAATAGCAAAAAGAAGTCAAGAAACGAGTAAATACGTAAAAAAAGAGAACAAAAAGAAAACAAATAAATAGCAAAATAAAAACAAATGAAAGAATAATAAAACAATAATACACAGACGAAGATGAATAAACGGAGAAAACAGATAAATAACAGAGAGAGAGAGAGAGAGAGAGAGAGAGAGAGAGAGAGAGAGAGAGAGAGAGAGAGAGAGAGAGAGAGAGAGAGAGAGAGAGAGAGAGAGAGAATGAATCCAACGAAAAAAGAAAAAGAAAAAAAAAAAAAAAAACGCAGAAAATAGGTCCCCAAGAAGCACTTAGGCGAACAAAAGAACCGGCAAATAAACCTAAAACAAAAGAAAAAGCCTAAATAGCAATCTTAACTAATCCAACCAAAAAAAAAAAAAAAAAAAAAAAAAAAAGGAAGGAAGAGAAGAAGAGAAGAAGAAGAAGAAGAAGAAGAAGAAGAAGAAAGAAGAAGAAGAAGAAGAAGAAGAAGAAGAAGAAGAAGAAGAAGAAGAAAAGAAGAAGAAGAAGAAGGAAAAGGGGGAGGAGGAGGAGGAGGAGGAGGAGGAGGAGGAGGAGGAGGAGGAGAAGAAGAAGAAGAAGAAGAAGAAGAAGAAGAAGGAAAAGGAGGAGGAGGAAGGAGGAGAGGAGGAGAGGGAGGAGAGGAGGAGGAGAAGAAGAAAGAAAGAAGAAGAAGAAGAAGAAGAAGAAGAAGAAGAAGAAGAAAGAAGAAGAAGAAGAAGAAGAAAGAAGAAGAAGAAGAAGAAGAAGAAGAAGAAGAAGAAGAAGAAGAAGAGAAGAAGAAGGAGAAGAAGAGAGAAGAAGAAGAAGAAGAAGAAAGAAGAAAAAGAAGAAGAAAAAGAAAAGAAAAAGAAGA
>NW_020872073.1:512777-522650 GCF_003789085.1 Penaeus vannamei | reverse complement strand
AGAGAGGGAGATAAGGAGAGAGAGAGAGAGGGGAGAAAGAGGGGAGGGGAGATCTGAGAGAGAGAGTAGAGTGGAGGGGAGATGAGAGGGAAGAGGGGAAAGGAGAGAGAAGGAGAGATGATGAGAGAGAGAGGAGGAGAGAGAGAGAAGAGGAGGAAAGAGAGGAGAGGAGAGAGGAAGAGAGAGAAGAGGACGAGGAGAGGGAGAGAGGAAAGGAGAGAAGAGAATGATAGAAGGGAAAGGAGTAAGGGAGAGAGAGAAGAGGAGATGGAAAGGAGGAGAGGAGGTGGAGAGGAGGAGGTGTGGAAGCGAGGATGGAAAAGGGGTGAGAGATGATAGGGAGAGGAAAGAGGGAGGGGAGGAGGAGAAACAGAGAAATAGCGAGAGGGAGAGGTAGGGACGGATGAGAGGGGGAAAAAGAGAAAGCGAGAGAAAAGGGAGAGGAGAGAAAATGAAAGACAAAAAGGTTAGTGTTGAAGAAATTGAGGAGGAGGAAGAAAGAAAAAACAGGGGGAGACAAGGAGAAGTGAGAAAGAGTAGGAGAGAATGAGGAAAGATAGAAGTGAAGAGACGAGAGAGAAGGGAAGGGAAATGTGAGATTTAGAGCGAAGGGGAGAACAGAGAGAAAAATCGAGAGACAAATAGAGAATGGAGAAAAATGAGAGATAAAAAGAAGAGAAAAGAAAGGAGAGAGTAGGGAAAGAACAAGAGACAGAATGTAAGAAAGAGGGGAAGGAAGAGAAGAGGAAGGAGAGAGAATGGAAAGAAAATTAGAAAATCAAAAAGAGAGAAATTGAATGAACAGGGAATAAGGAAGACGAAACAAGAGAAATAGGAAAATGGAAGGACGGCGGGGAGAGAGAGAAGTAAATGAGAAAGAAAGGACGGAGGGAAGATAAAAAGAAAGAAAAGAAAATGAAAAGATGGGGCGAATGAATAAAAAGAAAAGACGAGAAGGGAATACACGAAACGAAAAGGAAAAAAAATGTAAATATAATGAAAATGGAGAGAAAATAAATGGATAAACCAGGACAAAACGAAATAGAAAATGATGAAAATGGTGAGGAGAGAGAAACTGAAATAAAGATATGCAACAACAGCAGGAAATAAAATATATATACAGACGAGATAAAACAAAAAATAAAAACACTGTCTAACGTAAGAGGAAAAATATAAATAAACACAACACATAAAAGACAAAGAGAACAAGAAATACGAGGAAACCGATAAACCAGACAAGAAAACAAAAAAAAACGAAAAAAAAGAGAAAAAACATATAATAACAAAAAGAAAAAAAAAGAGAGAGGGAGAAAAAAAAAACGAACAAGGTACACAACAGGAAGAAAAAATACACACGCAAGTGTAAACAAAGAGGGGTGGAGAATGAAAGGAGTAGAGTGAGGAGGAGGAGGAGGGAGAAGAGTAGAAAGAACTAGAAAAAGGTAGGAAAGAGTTACACTTTAAAAGGGAAAAATGCAGTGATGGACAGACATGGGCGTGGGAGGCAAGGAGGAAAAGAGGAAGGGGTTAGGAAGAAAAAATCGTTAGGAAGGGGAAGGGATGAGAAGGGAGGGGAGGGGAGGGGAGGAAAAGAATGGGAAGAAGGGAAAAATAGTTCGGAAGGGAAAGGGATCAGAAGGAAGGGGAGGGAAGGGAAAGAATGGGAAGAATGGAAAGAGGAAGGGGAGAGGAGAAGAAGAAAAAATAGTTCGGAAGGGAAACGGATGAGAAGGAAGGGAAGGGGAGGGGAGGGCAAGGGAGAGAAGGAAAGGATAAGGAGGAGGAGGAGAGGAAGAAAAATAGTAAAAGGGTAATGGAAGAGAAAGGGAGAGGAAGGAAGGAGAGGAAAGGGATGGGAATGGAAGAGAAGGGAAATGGAGAAAGAGGAAGGTAGAGGAAGAAAATGAGTAATTTAGGAAGGGAGACGATGGAATGGAATGGAAGGAAAGGGGAAAGGAGCAAAAGGCACGAAAAGGGAAAGGAAGGGAAGGAGAAGAGGAAGGAGAGAGGAAGAAAAATAAGAAAATAAGGAAGGAATAAGGAAGCGAAAAGACGGGAAGGGAAGGGAGAAGTGCAAGAAAACGATGAAGAATAGTGCAAGGGAATAAAGAAGCAAGAGAGAAATGAGGGAAAGAGGAGAGTCAAAAAAGAAAAGAAAAGGAAAACTGAAAAAAAAAATCGGAGAAAGAGAACACGACCGAAAAGAAGACGACGAGAGATGGAAAAAAAAACGAGGAGGGGAGGATGGGAGTGGGGAGGATGGGAGTGGGAGTGGGAGTGGGGCAGTAGGGGGAAGGGGTAAGGGGAGCAGAATAACCCCCCCGAGGACGGAGAAATCTAAGCACATCACTTCATCAAACATCTCGAGTATCATTACACGCTCGGAGAAGCCATTTTTTCCCTCGTCGCGCGTCGGAGTGGTTTCGGATTTTCGGAAGATCGCCTTTCAGACATTCAGACACTTTTCTCTCTTTCTCTTTTTCCTCTCTTAATTCGCTCCTCATTCTCTCTTTTTTCCTCTCTTTAATCGTCCCCTCCTCTCTCTCTCTTCTCTCTCTCTTTTCTCCCTTTTTTTTCCTTTTCTTCTTCTACCTCTCCCTCTCTCCTTCTCTCCTCTCTCTCTCTCTCTCTCTCTACACAACACACACACACACACACAGACACACACACACAACACACACACACACACACACACACAGACACACACACACACACACACACACACACACACACACACACACACACCACACACACCACACACACACAACACACACACACACACAGCACACAATATATATATATATATATATATATATATATATATATATATATATATATATATATATATAAAACCACCAATTCCGAAAACCACGCCCGACCCCCAAAGCGCCCACAACAGCATTATCCCTCCCAAAATCTCCCGCCCCCACCCCACCCCCTCACCCAAACACGAACCGCGACAGCCAACTGCCATTTAAAAAAAAAAAAAAAAAAAAAAAAAAAAAAAATCCGACGCGCAAGCATTATGACATAAAAATGCAGACTGGGGGTAGGGGGGTAGGGGGGGGGTAGGGAGCTTAATTAAGAGGTTTATTATTCAAATCGCAGATAATAATCGCTCAGACTAGCAGCGGATGCGACTGAAATCACGGGGGGAATTTTGGCTGTTTGGGGCGAGGGAAGGGCGTGAAAAATTAGCCGGAGGGAGGGAGCGTGTCCTCCACCCCTCTCCCCTCCTCTCCTTCCTTCCCCCCTCACCTTTTTCCTCTCTCCCCCCTCCCCCCTCATCACTCCTATCCCCCACCCTTCCCATACCCATCACCCTCACCTATCCCCCTCCCTTCCCTTTCCATCATTACCCTTATTCCCCTCCCCTCCCCCCGTCCCCCCATCACTCCTAACCCTTTCCCTTCCCCCTAATCACTGCTGCTTCACCCCCCACCCTCCATCCTCCATAAACCCCTCTCCACCTCCCCCGTCCCCATCACTGTTACCCCTTCCCCTCCCCCTAATCACTCCTGCTTCCCTCCCCCACCTCCAGCACCCTTAACCCCCTTCTCCCCCTCCCCTCTTCCATCCCCCCATCACTCCTACCCCCTCCCCGTCCCCCATCACTCCTACCCCCCTTCCCCTAATCACTACCTACCACCCTTTCCCCTACCCTCCATCACTCTTAACCCTCTCCCCATCCCCCTTTCCCCCCTCCCCAACCCCCATCACCCCTCCCCCCAACCCCATCACTCCTACCCCTCTTCCCCTCCCCTAATCACTACCTACACCCCTCCCCCACCCTCCATCCTCCACAAACCCCCTCCCCATCCCCCTTCCCCTTCCCCTATCAACTCTACCCCCTCCTACCCCCTCTCCCCCACCCTCCTTCCCTCATCCCCCTCCCTCCCCCCCTTCCCCCTTCCCCTATCACCCCCCACCCCACCCCATGCTTATCCCGGTGTCATGAAGAGTGACGTGTTTATGCGCACTCGCCATCGACTCTTCCGCAAGCAAGGGCCATGAATGAGTTAATTGGCATTTCGCGGTGTTGCGAGGGGATTTGCGGGCGTGGGCGTGTGGGTGTTTTTTTGGCGTGTGTATTTGTTTGTTTGTGTATGTGTTTGTTTGCGCGTTTGTTTTTGTATGTGTTTGCTTAGGTGTTGTTTGGGGTGTGTTGTTGTTTGTGTGTATGTGTTTTTTTGTGTGTGTATTTGTTTGTGTTTATGTGTTTGTTTCATTTCTGTGTGTGTATTTGCTTGTGTTTGAGTTTTGCGTGCGTGTAATGTACACATTCGTGAATGTACGTACGTTCAAACAAAACAAAACCGATAAAATATCAATCTGCACCACCAGCTTCCCACTTAAACAAACAGACAAACACACAAACAAACAAAGAAGCTCTAAAAAAAAAAATCCCCTCTCAACTCTCCCTCTCCTCCCCCCGTCCTCCTCTCCCCCCCCCTCCCCTCCCCCCCCTCCGCCCCCTCCCACCTCCTCCGCCCTTCAAAAAAAATTTAATCGACCGCAATCCACAATCAACATCCACACAGATCCACTCCAGATAAGGTCATCCTCGAGGGGCGAAGAGGGGAAGGACGACCTCCCTTCCCCTCGCTCTCCCCTCTCTCTCCGGTTCTATCGCTTCTCCCTCTTGGGCTTTCGTTTCTTTATCTCTCTGTTTATTGTATCTCTCTCTTTTTCTCTTTCTCTCTCCCTCACCCTTTTCCCTTACCTCTCTCTCTCTTCCACCCCTCTCCCTCTCCTCTCCCTCTCCCCTCTCTCTTCTCTCTCTCTCTCTCTCTCTCTTCTCTCTCTCTCTCTCTTCTCTCTCTCTTTTCCCTCTCTCTCTCTCTCTCTCTCTCTTTCTACCCCTCCTCTCTCTCTCTCTCTTTTCCACCTCCTCTCTCTCTCTCTCTCTCTCTCTCTCTCTCTCTCTCTCTCTCTCTCTCTCTCTCTCTCTCTCTCTCTTCTCTCTCCCTCTCCCCTCTCTCCCTCTCCCTCTCCTCTCTCTCCCTCTCCCTCTCCCCTCTCCTCTCCCTCCCACTTCCCACTCCCACTCCCACTCCCACTCCCACTCCCACTCCCACTCCCTCTCCCTCTCCCTCTCCCTCTCCCTCTCCCTCTCCCTCTCCCACTCCCCACTCCCCACTCCCCACTCCCTCTCCCTCTCCCTCTCCCTCTCCCCTCCCCCCTCCTACTCCAAGTCCCGCTCCCACTCCCACTTCCCACTTCCCACTACCCACTCCAAGTCCCGCTCTACTCTCTCCTACTCCCACTCCTACTCCCTCTCTTTACACGATGATATTGCTGTTAATAATAAATGTGAAAACGAGAAGCTACGCCGGTGGCAGATTTAATAACGACAGAAATAGCCATGACAAGAAAAATAACAATGATAGTACAGTTAAAGGTATAAATGCTACGACAAACAATTAATTATTTCATTTAGACAACAAGATCGGTGGTAATGATAATAACAAATCATAATAATAGTAACTCTAATAACAATGATAATGATGATGATGATGATGATGATGATGATGGTGATGATGATGAATAATAATAACAATAATAATTATGATGATAACAATATTAATAATAATATAACAAAATAATACAGAAAATAATAATACTAATAATTATCATTATCACTATTATTATCACTATTATCATTATGACAGTAATAATAATAAAAAAATAATAATAAAAATAAACAGTAAAAATAATGATAATTATAATAGTAATAGATATAGTAATAGTAATACCGAAACTAAGAATAATAAGAATAACAATAATGATGATAACAATCCTAGTAGTAATAACAACAGTAGCGATATTAACAACACAATCAACATTATCAAAACAACTACAAAATGAGCAAATAAAATATAATAACATAAACAAAAACTTAAAAAATCAGCAATAAATGAAACAGACAACAACAGCAACAACAACAACAACAACAGCAACAACAACAACAACAACAACAACACACGGAGCTAAACTTTCCCGTGTTTGCTCCTCGCTCCGAGCAAACGCACACGGGACGCACAAGCAAACAAACACAAAACAACAAAACAAACAAAGATATGAGATCGTTTTGCCAGATTTTTCCCCTTTTGAAAAATAAGATTACTGAATTCCGAGGCACAATTCTTGAAAATAGAGAAGTAGTCGTAGAGAAGGAGACTTTATTGTTAAGTTATTCAAGTTAAGTTGTTAAGTTCAAGTTAAGTCATTCAAGTTATGTTAAGTTATTCAAGTTAAGTTGTTAAGTTAAGTTCAAGTTAAGTTGTTAAGTTATTCAAGTTAAGTTGTTAAGTTATTCAAGTTATGTTAAGTTATTCAAGTTATGTTAAGTCATTCAAGTTATGTTAAGTTATTCAAGTTCAAGTTTGTTAAGTTAAGTTCAAGTTAAGTTAAGTTATACAAGTTCAGTTATTCAAGTTAAGTTATTCAAGTTATTACTATTTCTCATTCAAGTCCATGATCGAAGTATGAGTGTGTGAGTGTTTGCGTTTGGATGTGTAGGCGTATGAGAGGATGTTGGTTCTTATGGCTCTGTCTCTGTGTGTGTGTGTGCGTGTGTGTGGGGTGGAGGAGAGAGGGTGGGAGGAAGGAAGGAAGGAGGAAGGAAGGAAGAGGGGAAGGAAGGAAGGAGGGGAGGAAGGGAGAGAGGGGAAGGAAGAGGGGAGAGATAAAGAGAAAGAAAGTGTTTGTGATGAGAGAGAGAGAGTGAGAGAGTGAGAGAGAGAGATGAGAGAGTGAGAGAGAGAGAGGAGAGAGAGAGAGAGAGAGAGAGAGAGAGAGAGAGAGAGAGAGAGAGAGAGAGAGACGAGAGAGAGAGAGAGAGAGAGATTGAGAGAGGAGAAACAGAGACAGAGAGAGAAAGACAAAGACAGAGACATAGAGCAAGCGAGCGAAAGAAAAAAAACAAAGAAAGAGAAAGAGAAAGCAAGCCATCAGCCATCCACCCCACCCACCCACCACCCACCCAACCCCCCCACCCACCCAAAACACCAAAACCACCCAAAACCCACCACCCACCACTCACACCCCTCCCTCCCCTCCATGCCTCCACCGACGAGCAAAATAATCCGCGACAGCTATTTAAACCATCATCTTTTTTTTTTTTTTTTCTCCTCTTTGCATAATTGGCCATGAAGACATCCTCTGCTCTGACTGCAAAAATCTGACTTGCAAAATCTGACTGCAAAATCTGACTGCAAAATCTGGCGAAATGCATTCTCTTTTCCGCCGGCGCGAGTGTTTAGTTGCCCGGCTCCTCAATGGGGGGCAGTTTATGTCGTTTTAATTGTCCGATGTAATATGAACAAGAAAAAAGGATGATGGTGATGATGATGATGATAACAATAGGGATGGTGATGATAATGATGATGATGATGATGATGATGATGATGATGATGGATGATGATATGATGATGATGGGGATGATGATGATGATGAATGATGATAATAAAACAATAAAAAAAAAAATACAATAATGATAATAATAATAACAACAACAATAACAATAATGACAATAATAGTGATGATAATAATATAACACAAACTGTTAATAATATCAATAATAATAATAATAATTAATAATAATAAAAACAACAACAATAATAGCAACAACAACGTTGATGTTAATAATAAAAACAATTGACAACAATAAAAATAACAACAGTAATAATAACAAAAAATATCACAAGAATTTCAACACAAAAATAAGACAAAAAATAAAAGCACTAAGTACAGAATCATACATAAACATATACAAAATTAAAGCAATTACCTTTAAAAATATAGAAAAATAACAACACAACGCCATCTTTTCTGAATATAGATATAATCCGTCCAAATAAATGAGGTAGAAGAATTAAAAAATGAAAAGGAGGTGAGAGGGAGATAATGAAAAAAAAAAGATAAAATGGGAGAGGGTGAAAAAGAAGGAAAGGAAAAAGAACTTAAAACGAATGACAAGAAAGTAAAAAGAAGATAAAATGGAAGAGAAAGAAAAATCGAGAAGATAAAGTAGAAGAGAAGAAGAAAAAAATAAAATGAAAGAGAGGGAGAAAAGACATAAAAACGAGAAGATAAAATAGAAGAGAAGAAGAAAAAAAGATAAAATGGAAGAGAGGGATAAAAATATACAAAAAAGGCGAAGATGGAATAGGAGAGGAATAAAAAAATAAAACGGATGAGAAGAGAAAAAAATAAATAAAAGAGAAAATATGAAACAGAAAAAAGTATGAAGCACCAACAATATGTTACACAGGTACTGATTGCCCTTAAATCAAATCACGGCTCCTGACACCGCCCCCCCCCTCTACCCCTCCCCCTCCCCCCTCCCTCAAACATCAGTCCTTCCCCCCCCCACACCGCGCCTCCCCTACACTCCCCATTAGATCCCCCCGCCACCACGCTCTCCCCTTCTCTCTCTCCTATTATTCTGCCTCCCCTCTCTCTCCCCTTCTCTTCTGCCGTTTCTTGCCTTCCCTCGCGTGTCCTCCCCTCCCCTCTACTCTCTCCTTACCTGCCTCCCTTCTCCTTCCCCTCCCATCCCTCCCTCCCATCCCTCAACCTTCCCCTTCCTCGCTCGGCTCCCATCCTTTCCCTCCTCTCCCTTCCCTGCCGGTCTCCCCTTCTCACCCCTTCCATCCCCCCGCCCTCCTCTCACCCTCTCACCCCTCCCACAAAAACACTCCCTCCCACACACCCCACCCCACCCGCCGGTCTCCAATTCAATTTCAGCCGGGTTGTTTCACTCTCTCCTGCTATCATTTTAACGGCCATTTTTGTTCACACGGGGTAATACAATGCATCAGAACTGACCGCCGGTTAGTGCGTTTCCTCCGCGCTCGCCTGTCCACCGGCATCCGATATGAATATGCGTTTTTTTTTTTTATTTATTATTTGAGAGGGGGAGGAGGGATGTTCTTCCTAGGGTCCTTTGTTTCCGCGTTGCGAGCTATGCATGTGGATGTTCTTGGGTTTATCGATTGCAATGATGATGAAAATATGCTTATTCATCTAATTTGCAAATAAACAAACACATTATACACATGCAAGCGCTTACGAGAACTCGCAAACACACAAAAAATGGTGCAAACATATGCGCCAAAAAAAAGGAAAATACAGGTGTAATACCAGCAAGATATATATAATAGCTACTAACACACACACACACACACACAAAATAAAAAAATGAAATAAACGCTAACATTCTTACATATACCCCTTCCCCAACTACATACACATGTACACACACACACACACATACACACAAGTACACACATACACCACCCACACACACACAAATACCACTCCCCCCACCACACAAACACATACATCCCCCCACATCAATATACACACCCACAAACACACTCAATCCTACACCCACACACGCACCCTCTTATACACACCCACTCACACACGTGTGACCCCCCTCCCCCCCCCCTCACACACACACACACACACACACACACACACACACACACACACACACACACACACACACACACACACACACACACACACACACCACGCACACCACACACACACACACACACACACACACACACACACACACCACACACACACACACACACACACACACACACACACACCACACACACACACACACACACACACGCACAACACACCACACACACACACACACACAACACACACACACACACACAACACACACACACACACACACACACACGCACACGACACGCACGCACGCACGCACATTCACTCACGTACGAGCCCGGGTTTTGCTAATGGTCCTGAGCCAGGAAAGATCTCCATTTTGAGAGAAAAACAGAAACTTCCGACTTGGCCCAAAAAAAGGGGGGCCCAACCAGACGG
>NW_020872073.1:507777-510277 GCF_003789085.1 Penaeus vannamei | reverse complement strand
CGCTCTCTCTCGCTCTCTCTCGCGCTCTCTCTCTCTCTCTTTCTCTTCTCTCTCTCTCTCTCTCCTCTCTCTCTCTCTCTCTCTCTCTCTCTCTCTCTCTCTCTCTCTCTCTCTCTCTCTCTCTCTCTCTTATCCTGTTGGTTAAGATGCTCCTTTATCTAACCCTTAATAGTCCTGTGATTGAATATCTATTTGTTCAACCAAACTAAATTTTTAAATTATTTATTGGTCCTGTGAAAACCCCTTTTTACTTCATTTCACATTTTCTCCGCTTCATCTTCGTTAATTGGCCTATTTACTCGCTCCCATTTCGTCTCCTCCTCCCTTTTATACGTCTTTCCATCTCACATTTTCTCTCCTCTTCTTTATTTCCCTCCTTTACGTCTCCCTGAACTTTATCCGTTCATTTCCGCACATTTTCTCTCTCTCTCTCTCTCCTCTTCCTTACCTCCTCATCCTCCCATTTTATCCCTTTTTCTCCCCACTTGTCAACAACCCCTTTCTTTTTTTCTCCACTTTCCCTCCTCTTTTTCGCTTTCCAATTGTATTCTCCCTCTCCCTCTTTTACTCATACAACTAGTGTTAACAACAGCCTCGAAATCTCTGGAGCAAAACGCACGGGATGGAAATGAAAACAGGGGGAATACACGAAAGCAGAAATACATCATAATGCGGTAATACATCACACGCACATATTTCATTTAGCCCTCTATCATTATTATTTAGCCCTCTATTGTTATTATTATTATCTATTATTATCTTATTTATTATCTATTGTATTATTATTATTCATTATTATTATTATATATTATTATTATTAGCCCTCTATTGTTATTATTTTACTATTATTATTATTATTATTATATTATTAATTATTATATTATCATATATTATTTAGCCCTCTCAGAGGCGCATCAACTGTCAAATAAGTATGTGCATATACAGATCAATCAACCAATATACAAATAATGGAATATATATAATAAATAAATGTAATGTACTATATATATATATATAATATATATATATATAATTATATATACATATATATATATATAAATATATATATATATATATATAATATATATATATATATATATATATATTATATATACATAATATATACATATATAAATATATAAATATATATATATATATATATATATATATATATATATATATTATATATATATTATATATATATAATAATATATATATATATATATATATATATATATATATATATATATATAATATATACACGCACTCACCACACACATACACACACACTCACATATACTTTAACACAACAATGTATAAAATTTAATTCAAAATTGACAAGTTACAAAAAAATTAGAAAACAAACCTATATGAAAAAAACAAATCACCAAGATACAGAGAGACAACCAAACAACCAAACAAACAAACAAACACGACACACGCTTAACAAGTAAATAAACGGCAAATCTCACAGGAAAGAGACATTTTTTTTTTTTTTTTTTTATCCCCGAACACAAAATACACCCATAAATATATGTATTCCGCGAAGAGTCCAACACAATACATGAATGGATCTGAATGGATGTGAGCAGCTCACCCCCCCACCTCCCCCTCCCCCCTCACCCGCTCCCCCTCCCCGTCCCACCCACCCCACATTCCCCCTTTTCCCCCAATCCCCCCCCCCCCGTTCTTATCCTTTATTCCTGATCTTTCCTTTGTGGGTGAATGTATGTGTGTGCGTGTGTGTGTTGTGTGTGTGTGTGTGTGTGTGTGTGTGTGTGTGTGTGTGTGTGTGTGTGTGTTGTATACATACACACATACACACACACAACACACACACACACACACACACACACACACACACACACACACACACACACACACACACACACACACACACCACACACAACACAAATCACACGCACACACACACATATCTTCCGAACGTACGTATCCCCGCCCGCGTAAACCTACGTGTGTATGGCGGGCGGCGTGAAAAGCGCGCCCCGGGATGAATGGCGGAGGAGGGAAGATATGATAACCAGGATAATTTGGGTCATCGTATCGGCGGGGAGGGGAAGGGGAGGGGAGGGGAGGGAGGCGAGGGAAGGGAGAGGAGAGGGGAAGGGAGGGAGGACGGGAAGGGAAGGGAGGGGAGGAAAGGAAGGGAGGGGAGGGGAAGGGAAGGGAGGGTAAAGGGAAGGGTGGGGAAGGCGAGGGGAGGGGAGGGGAGGGAGGGAGGGGAAGGGAAGGGAAGGGAGGGGAGGGAGTGGAGGGAAGAGAAAAGAAGGGGAGGAATTGTATGTCTGTTTGTGTGTGTGTGTGTGTATGTATGTGTGTATATGTCTGTGTTTTTCTTTCTCTTTTCTCTTGTGTAAAAGAAAAACGAAAAAAAAAACGAGGAAGAAACAGAGAGAGAGACAAAAATACAGAGACATAGAGAAGGGGAAGCGAAAGATACAGAAATATAAAAGGAAAAAGAACAAGAACAAGGAGAGAC
>NW_020872073.1:477777-497777 GCF_003789085.1 Penaeus vannamei | reverse complement strand
CTGTAGAGCTCTGGCCGACAGATATTCTATAGGTATATAATAGTGATGAGGAGATGTCTTAGTGTCGGGGTCTGGCCAGGCTTGTAGGTGTTACAGATGTGTTTTGGGAGCTAGGATACGTTAGCGGTGTGACATTTGTGTAGGGTATAGATCTGCATAGAATAAAGGGGTATAGGTTCATATTATACTCTTGGTCTTTCTTTTCCTCTTATGGGCAAAATCTACGGGAAGCGCGACGAGGTGGGCGAGTTGAGAATTACTAGTGCACGCGTATCTTGTGCGTCCGCGAGGTCGGCAAAGGCAGGGTATGTTCTCCGTATATTGATAGCATCTGTGTGTGCTTATGTTTCTTTCTTTCTCCATGATCTCTGTCGATCTTATAGTGGATGGTGTGAACGTAGAGTTGTGAAATAATACTCTTCTTATCGCGGGTTATGGACTGATGATGGAAGAAAGAGTTCGTTCTTGTCCCTCTCCTCTCCGCCATCTCGTGTTAATTGTGGTCGGATATACTGTGGTGCGTTGAGGACATCACGATTGGAGGTTGTGCTTGTCGTGTAAATAATGCGATACTGATGTTAGTAGATGGACTGTGGGTCATGCTTCAGTTAAGTCAGTAGTCGGCCGATTATAAGCAATGCGGGAAGAGTGTCTGGAGATTAGGATGAGGATATGGCGTCAGAGTCTACATAATGCGGCTTCGATGGTCGGTATATCACGTTCAGACTCCGATGTCGTCTTGACTCTGATCTCGATTCTCTCTCCATCTTCTCAGAACGACTCTCCTCTCTCTCGGTCTTCTCCTTCTCATCAATCTCATCTCTTCACTGATGCCCGTATAATATTCCGCCGTTGGTCAATTGACAGATGGCATACCTCCTCTCCGAGACTCGTCTCTTTCGTCCTCCCTTGTCTCTCTCCTTCTCTCGTCCACTCGCTCTCCCTAGACTCTCTCGTCATCTGCCTCTTCTGCTCCTCTCCTCTCCCTCCTCTCTCTGTCTGCTATTGCTAAAGGATCTCCTCTCCTTCTCCGTGTTCTCCCCCTCCTCCTCTCTTTCTCTCTCTCTCTCTCTGTCTCTTCTCGTCTCCTCTCTCTCTCTTCTCTCCTCTCTCTCCTCTCCACTCTCTTTCCTCTCTCTCCCGTCCGTCTCTCTCTCTCCCGAGGTCCTCTCGCTCTCTCTCTCTCCTCCCTCTCTTCTCCTCTCTCTCAATCTCTCTCTCCTCTCTCTCTCTTCTCTCTATCTCGGTCGTCCTCCTCTCTCTCATCTTCTCTCTCTCTCTCTACTCTCGCCTCTAGCCCTCACTCTATCTCCACCTCGGTGTACGGTTCATCTGTAGCGCTCACCCTGTAATGTTCAGGTTACCGACCTCTCGTTTGGGTTTGAGCCGATCTGGGTTGATCTCTCGTCCATCCTGCTCTCTATCTCTCTCTCTCTTCTCTCGGATCTCTCCCTCCTCCCTCTCCCTCCCTCCTCTCTATTTCCTTTCTTTCTCTCTCTCTCTCTCTCGTCTCTCCCTCTCTCTCTCTTCCTTCTCTTCTCTCTCTCTCTCTCTCTCTCTCGCTCTCTCTCTCTCTCTGATCGCCGTTCTTTATTGCGTGTATATTTTCCCCTTTGTTTACCCCTTTGTTTATTTTGTAACTTCTCTTGACTCTCCGAAAATGAGAGTTATCATAGAGAGCTTTTGTTCTTCATACAATAGTGGTCGATTATGATTTCAAAAGCCGAATAATTATTATCATTAAAAAATCATTATTGTCATTCAATTGCATAAAGGCTATATTCTGTGGACATTGGAAATAACTCTCATATAGTGAATCGTTCTCTTGTGCAATAAATATCACTTTATGGTTTAAATTCATAATGGAGAGAACCAATTTATCAGCTGTTAAGATTTACACATATGTATAATCATTTTCTAAAAATATTAGAAATATATGTATATATATATATATATATACTATGAATATATATTTATGTATGTGTGTGGTGTGTGTGTGTGTGTGTGTGTGTGCGTGTGTGTGTATGTGTGTATGTGTGTGTGTTTTTGTAGTTGTGTTTTGCACTATTCATATCACATACATATATAAAAGAGTTTATAGATATAATCAGCGTACAAATGTGTAATGTGTTTGTTGTGCACATACACATATTACAGCGATGCTTACACATTGGTATGCTGCAATGTGTGTGTGTTCCAAAATGCACATGCCACTACATAACTCAAAAACTACCTTCCCTCTTCTATTCATAGGATACGTTGAATCAGAAGACAGTTGTCCTGGAGGAAGTTGACGAGATGAAATCAGGGTAAATCAGGCGTGACCTGCATGCAGAAGCTTATCAACAGGTGAGTCCACCAGTTGGGGCAAATTATGTTGACAATGAGGGAATAGGTGGAGGGGAAGGGAAAGGGGTGGAGGGGAAGGGGAAGGGAGGGGGGGGGAAAGGGGGGGAGGAGGAGGGGAGATGAAGGGAGAGGAGGGGGGGAAGGGGAGGGAGGGGAATGAGAGGAGAAGAGGGGAGAGGAGTGGAGGAGGAGAGGAAGGGGGATAAATAGGTTCCTGAGCTAAAGTAAGAGATTTAACTAAGAGACAAGAAATGGATCTATAGATACATTAGGCAGGGGACTAGAAGGAGAGAAGAAAAGGAGTATGCGGGCGCCGAAAGAAATCGGCATGACGAGGGAAGGGGGGCGAAAGTGAAGGGTGGGAGGAGGGACCTGGTGGTTGATTTAGAAATGAACAATTAGAAGAATAGTATAGAGGGTGATCAGATAAGAGCAGTGATAATAAGTCGAACGGAAGAACACAGATGAGAGAGAGAGCGAGAGAGAGGATGAGAGAGAAGAGAGAGAGGAGGTGTAGTCAGGGTGTCCACGCTAGTCTGAGAGAGAGAGACGAGAGTAGAGGGAAGAGGAGAGAGAGAGAGCAGAGACCAGAGCAGCAGTAAGAAGTAGAATTAAGGTTATTAGTCATCACAAGAAAAGGAGGCTCCACCAAAAACACATGTTATTGGGGCCTGTAATACGTCGACTAGTCGGTTGAACAATTATGGCCAGTGACAGCAGCCGCATGCAATTAGTATCCTTGTGCATGTGGTAGAATTTTCGCCAAAGCCATTTCATCCACAAACAATACGACCGACTAGACATATAACGAATTCTAAAATGATAGTTGTTATGGGCGCTTCGATCGAAATATCGATTGGGTGATCACGGCAGAACAGGAGTCTGTCTGGCCAGATAGCCCGGAATATGATTCAGGTCAGACTCTAGCGGGAATGACGCAATGTGTGGTAGTGCGGGACTACTGCTTTCACACAACTGGGCCGATAAACCTAGATATAATAGGCTAAAAGAGAGATAATTAACGAGTAGATATAAGCAAATTTTAGTGATGAAGGAATGGGTTGTTCATGACGATAGCGACGCAGTCACGTCAGTAGCTCCACAACGCAGAAATAAGGATGTAGATAGATAGGAGAAAAAAAGGGAGAGAGGGAGGATAATGGAGATGCTATAGACAGATAGAACGAGGAAACGATAGACAGATAAGAGAAATGAAAAAAGAAGGTAAGGAGAAGGAGAAGGAAGTGACAATGGAGAAAGAGGAATAGAACAAAATACTGTATACATTGACAAGTTGCAATAACTGTGATTTCCGTATGTTTCACTACACGAAATAGCTAATTTAAGGAATATAGTCCCTTCTAAAAATAATAATTAAATAAATGAATAAATAAATAAAATAAGATAAATAGACATAAATAGATATAAGATAATGAAGATAGATAATAGATAAATAAATAAATAGATAGATAAATAAATAGATAAATACATAAATAAACAAATGAATTAACTGACAAATAATTAACAAAGGTTAAATAAACATCTAAATAAAATATGACCCAAAAAAGATATAATGATAAAAATGAATAAGATAAAATGGAATAAGAATAAACCCCATAAACGATTCTTAAGAGATAATAAGATTGTTCATAATAATGGTGATAATAAAATATGAAATGAATATATAAAAATATGATATGATAAAATAAAAATAATGATAATGATTATAATAAAAATAATGATAATGATTATAATAAAAATAATGATAATGATTATAATAATAACTGTAGCAATAAGAAAGGTAATAACATTAACAATTACAATGGTACTATTAATAAAAACAATTTTAATAGTAATGATAATGATAAAATGACCAATAACAATGGTAATATTAATGATAACAGGAATCATAATAGCAATAATAACGATGATAATAATAACAATCGTAATAGTAATAAACAGATCCTTAGAGCCACGAAATCACCCTTTTCGTCACACAATCAATTTCGGTTTTTTAGAGCCATTAGAGACGGAGAGACCGATGGAAAATGGAGGAAAGTAAACGAGAAAAAGCGAAAAAGAGGCTAGGTATTGTAGGTCTGTGTATATGTATGAATATATATATATATATATAGATAGATATAGATATAGATATAGATATACTGTGTGTATATGTGAGTGTGTGCGTGTGTGTGTGTGTGTGTGTGTGTGTGTGTGTGTGTGTGTATGTGTGTGTGTGTGTGTTTGTGTGTATTCATGTTTATGAATATATGCATATGTATGAATATATATTGTAAATATATATATATATATATATATATATATATATATATAACTAATATGTATATGTATATAGGTATATATGTATGTGTATGTACATGTCTATATTATATATATATATATATATATATATATATATATATATATATATATATATATATGTATATATAAATGTGTGTGTGTGTGTGTGTGTGTGTGTGTGTACATATATACATACATATATATATTACATATATATATAATATATCATATAAATATATTCACATATACACACACGAATATACTCACACACGCACATACGCCCGCAGCTTTTACGAATCCCCAAGTTCCCCGCTAGATGGCAGAGCGAGAGCCGAGGGAGGGGCGGGAATGGATATACTTTTTCAAACATTCGCCACTTATCCCTCCGAGTTGCAACTTTGGCGTCGACTGGATATCCAAGTTTTAGCAACTTTGTCATATTAAAGGCTCGAGGTGTCATTCGAGGAGGAACAAGGTCGGCGCGAGTCAGGAGTGAGGAAGGTGTCAGGGAAGTCATTTTTTTATTTTGAAGATTTTTAGATTATTGTCTGTCAGAAAAGATGAGTTATTTGATAACTTATGATCAATAATAGGGTATTTTTAGACAGTTGTCTATAAAAGAAGATGAGTTATTTGATAACTTATGATCAATAATGGGGATTTTTAGACAGTTGTCTATCAAAAAAGATGATTTATTTGATAAATGATTAATAGGGTATTTTTAGACAGTTGTCTGTCAGAAAAGATTAGTTATTTGATAACACGATTAATAATAGGGTATTTTTAGACAGTCTATCAAAAAAGATGAGTTATTTGATAACTTGTGATCAATAATGGGGATTTTTAGACAGTTGTCTATCAGAAAGATGAGTTATTTGATAACGAATAATAGGGTATTTTTAGACAGTCTATCAAAAAAGATGAGTTATTTGATATGATCAATAATGGGGATTTTTAGACAGTTGTCTGTCAGAAAAGATGAGTTATTTGATAACTTATGATAATAATAGGGTATTTTTAGACAGTTGTCTATCAAAAAAGATGATTTGATAACTTATGATCAATAATGGGGATTTTTAGACAGCTGTATACAAAAAAAGATGTTATTTGGTAACTTATGATCAATAATAGGGTGTTTTTAGACAGTTGTCTGATAGATCAATAATAGGGTATTTTTAGACAGTTGTCTATCAAAAAAGAATGATTTGATAACTGAAGATCAATAATAGTTTTTTTATAATAGATTTTTTATATGTTTTTTTTTGGGTGTAAATTTATAGGTGATTAAACCACATTCATATCTAATAATATTCATGTTTGATATCACCCCCTCCTCCCCTAAAAAAAAAAAAAAAAAAAAAAAAAAAAAATCCAAGCTCCATACCTAATTTACAATGAATTAGCAAACATGGTTACAAAGAAACAAAAAGAAAAGAAGAAAAAAATAAAATAAAAATGACAATGATAATATAACGGTATAAAGCACATATACTTATCGTTCGCAGATAAATATAGGGAAGCATAGAATTAATATGTAGTGTTTAATCAAGGTATTGATCATTAACCTTCAGGCTGCTAATTCTACCGTAATACTATATACACAACCTTATGAGACGGCGAAAAAAGGGTGAAAGTGTGGGAGACGATGCAGAGAAGAAAGGAAGGAGAGAGAGAGAGGAGGGAAGGAAAATAAGAGAGAATTAGAGGGAATGAGGCAGAGAGAGAGAGAGAGAGAGAGTTGGGGCAGATGCATTCACAAATTGGGAAAGAGGGAGATACAAAATAAAGACGATGTGGAGACAGAGAGACAGAAAAAGAACGAAAGAGAGAGAGAGGGGTCAGTGAAAAGAGGCTCAATGAAAAAGAAAAAGAGAGGAAGAAAGCAGAAAGAGAGACAGGGGGTGAGAGAAAGAAGAGACAGACACCGAAAGAGGGAAAGTAGACAGAAAGTAAAAAGCAAGATAAAGAGAGGGTTGGCAGAAAGAGAAAAGAGAGAGAGAGACGGAGGACAGAAAGAAGCAACAGAAACACAGACAGACAAATGAGAGAAGAAATAAAACAAAAAAGACAGAGACAGAGAGACGGGAGACAGAACGAAAGCAACAGAAACACAGGCAGACAGAATGAGGGAAAGAAAAGAAACAGACAGAGACAGAGAGACGGAGACAGGATGAAAGCAACAGAAACACAGACAGACAGAATGAGAGAAAGAAATAAAACAAAACAGACAGAGACAGAGAGACGGAGACAGAACGAAAGCAACAAAAACACAGACAGACAGAATGAGAGAAAGAAACAAAACAAAAGAGACAGACAGAAGAGACGGAGACAGAACGAAGCAAACAGAAACACAGACAGACAGAATGAAAGAAATAAACAAAACAGACAGAGACAGAGAGACGGAGACAGAACGAAAGCACAGAAACACAGACAGACAGAATGAGAGAGAAAAAAAAACAGACAGAGAACAGAGAGACGGAGACAGAACGAAAGCAACAGAAACACAGACAGACAGAATGAGAGAAAGAAATAAAGAAAACAACAGACAGAGAGACGGAGACAGAACGAAAGCAACAGAAACACAGACAGACAGAATGAGAAAAGAAACAAACAACGAGACAGAGACAGGACGGAGACAGAACGAAAGCAACAGAAACACAGACAGACAGAATGAGAGAAAGAAACAAAACAAAAGAGACAGAGACAGAGAGACGGAGACAGAACGAAAGCAACAGAAACACAGACAGACAGAATGAGAGAAAGAAACAAAACAAAACAGACAGAGACAGAGAGACGGAGACAGAACGAAAGCAACAGAAACACAGACAGACAGAATGAGAGAAAGAAATAAAACAAAAAGAACAGACAACAGACAATCAGACGAGACACAAACCCCAAAAACAAAATGAGGAACCACTATCCGAAAGACGTATTATATCAAAAGCATTAATCACATTTCTTCTCCCCTCCCCCCCCTTCCCCCGAAGTTCGACGTACATAAATCACACAGCCGGAACGAAAATCAAAATGAGCCAAAGGGGGAAGTTCGGCTTGAAAGCACACGACGCGACGGGATGGAATCGGATGGAGCCCAAAGACCCACGAAGGGAGAAGGGAGAAGCCAGCAGAGGGAGTTGTGGAATGAGGCGCGGCGGCTAATGAACGATAGATCTCGCTCGCATTCCTGATCCTTCTTTAATCGCCTGCCTGGAGTCGCTGAAGAATTATGGGTGACTTATCCTGCTTTTTTTTTTTTTTTTTTTTTTTTTTTTTTTTTTTTGAGTCGACGTCTATAAAAAATGGAATGGGAATTTCAGCCACTCCTTTTTTTCTTTCTTTTTTAGAAAGAGAGATAAATGAGAGAGAGAGAGAGAGAGAGAGAGAGAGAGAGAGAGAGAGAGAGAGAGAAATGAGAGAGTGAGGAGGAGAGAGAAAGGAGAAGAGAGAGGGAGGAGAGAGAGAAAGGAGAGAGTGAGGAAGGAGAGAGAAAGAAAAGAGAGAGAGGGAGAGAGAGAGACAAAAGCAAGAAGAGAGAGGGAGAGAGGAGAGAGAAAGCAAAGAAGAGAGAGGGAGAGAGGAGAGAGAAGGAGAGAGAGAGAGAGAGAGAGACAGACAGAGAGAGAATCAAGCAAACAGACAGATAGATAAATAGATGGAGAGATAGGCAGGCGGGTAGACATAGCAAGAGTTATAGGCAGGCACAGCATATGCAACAGACACGGATGGATAAATAGACAGTGATATAGTCAGACAAGATAGATAGAGACAGAGAGATAGCAGGCTTATAGACACAGAAGATAGATAGACAGAGATATTGTCAGACTGATAGACAAGATAGATAGGACGGATAGAGAGATAAGCAATAGACTTAGATATATACAGGCTAACAGATAGATAGATAGACAGACAGAGATATAGTCAGACTGATAGACACAGATAGATAGACAGACAGAGAATAGGCAAGCTTATAGACACAGATAGATAGATAGATAAATAAATGAGGACTGAAAGACAAAGATAGATAAATAGACAGAGATATAGGCACGCTGATAGACATATATAGATATAAAGACAGTTAGAGAGACAAGTTATACGAATAGATAGACAGAAAAAGGAAGTAGAGAGAGACATTTAATGATCAAATTGGAAATGGGAAAGCTGTATGGCTGACCGATCCTTTCTGGAACTATTGTAGAGAAACGAAATGGAAATACAAATTTTGTTCGAGTATTCCCCGACGGAACTGACACTCGTGTGGGTACGTTTTGGAATCGAATATGTAATTAAGTAATAAAAAAAATATACATATCAAATGACCACAGCAAAAATATTTTGTAATATTAATTAGATTCAGTTTTTTTTCCCTGTGGATGTTTTTTTTGTGTGTGTGTGGTTTTATTTTTTTTTTTTTTTTTTTAGATAACTGTGTGTGATTTTTGTTTTTCTTGTTGTTGTTGTGGGTGTTGTATTAGATCAAAAGGACTGCTATAAACTCACACAAAAAAATTTAATTCAGCAGAAATTAGACATCCAAAATAAAAACACAAAAATTAAAGACCTCCAAAATAAAAACGCAAAAATTAAAGACCTCGAAAATAAAAACGCAAAAATTAAAGACATCCAAAATAAAAACTTGCCAAAAAAGGGCAGTTCCTCACCTTCTATCTTCATAAAAGCGAATGAAACCCAGCGTGCAACAACAAAGCACCTCCTGTCATTGTGACAAAGAGAATTTTCAAAAGACCAAAAAAAAAAAAAAAAAAAAGGAAGAGAGAGAGAGAGAGAGAGAGAGGGGGGAGAGGGAGAGAGAGAGAGAGAAGAGAGAGAGAGAGAGAGAGAGGAGAGAGGAGAGAGAGGAGAGAGAGAGGGAGGGGGAGAGAGAGAGAGAGAGAGAGAGAGAGAGGGGGGAGAAAGAGAGAGAGGGGGGAGGGAGAGAGGTGGGGGAGAGAGAGAGAGGAGAAGAGAGAGAGAAGGAGAGAAAGAGACAAAAAAAAAAAAAAAAAAAAGTTCAGCAGCAGCACCCTCAAACCTCTCACAAACGCGTATATCTGTACGTCCCGCTGGACTTCACAGGAGCCAAAAAAAAAAACAAGTCTGCATCAGCTGTCTCGATGGACGTGTTTCGAACACGAACCGCAATCACCGCGGATTGGGAATCACTTGGCTGTGCGTCACGCCCAACGACGCCCATCTATCGAAGGCGCCCGCGGTTCGAGACTCATGCATCCGTGTGAACAAGTCGCTTGATCCTCTATCAGTCACGCGTGCCTGCTCTCGAGATGCTGACGTCTGACGTCAGAGATACGGGGGTCTCGCAGCCTCATTGGGAGCGACATCTCCTTGGCTGATCCCGAGAAAAGACCGACTGCGATACGGGCGGCGGTGGCGAGTCGACCTCTCTCGGCGGGAGGAGGAGGAGGAGGAGGAGAGGGGAAGGAGAGAGGTGGAAGGAGAGGAGAGGAGAGGGGAGGGGGCAGAGAGGGAGGGGGGGGAGAGGGGGGGTAGGAGGAGGGGGGGGGAGGAGGAGGAGGAGGGGGGGAGGAGGAGGCTCGCGCCATTTTTAGGGGCGCCGAGAGAGGGGGGAGGAGGGTGGAGGTGGAGGAGGAGAGGAAGAAGAAGAGAGGAGGTGGGAGGAGAAGAAAAAAAGAAGAAGAAGAGAAGAGTAGGAAGGAGAAGAAGAAGAAGAAAAAAAAAGAAGAACAAGAACAGAAGAAGAAGAAGAGGCGTCGTCGTCGTCCAGAGGAGAGACAAGGACACCACTCCCTTCGAACTCGCCCTGAGAGATTCGTGTCTCGAAGACGCTTGATCTCTTCGCCGCCTCCGTCTTCTCGCGCGAGTCGTCCACCTTTTTTTTTTTTTTTTTATCTCCGTCGGAATCAATACGCGACGCAAACACGGCGGTCTAAGAGTGTGACGTGTTGTCTCCTCTTCCCCCCACCCCCCCCCCCTCTTACCTGGCCCTCGCCCCCGTCGCTTGTGGCTTGGCACATACTCTACCAGGTTGTAATCGGGTGTAATTGAAATCATGTCACCTCCCTCCCCCCCTTCTCCCTCTCCTTGAATTTCTTTTGTGGGTAACTTTGATAAACGTCACCCCACCCCACCCCCCCCTCTTCTCACCTTGATTTTCTTTGTGGGTAACTTTGATAAACTGGATCTTCATTCGTTTCCATCCCAACCTTCTCTCTCTCTCTTGCGCTGTCTTCTCTCGGTCCTTCCCTCCCTTCTTCTTAGCCTTCCTCCGGCCTCCTCTTGCTTTCTTGTTTATTCTCTATTTCTTTCTCTCCCTTTCCTCCTTCACGACGGCCTTATTTTCCTCTCTTCGGTCTCTATCTTTTCTTTTTCTCTCCTTTCTCTCTCTCTGTCTGTCTGTCTCTCTCTCTCTCTGTCTCTCTGTTTCTCTCTCACACTCTCTATCTGTCTGTCTTTCTGTTCTCTCTCTCTCTCTCTCTCTCTCTCACTCTCTCTCTCTCTCTCTCCCTTCTCTCTCTCCCTCTCTCTCTCTCTCTCTCTCTCTCTCTCTCTCTCTCTATCCTCTTCTCTCGTCTCTCTCTCTCTCTCTTCCTTCCCTCTCCCTTTCCCCCTCTCTCCTCTCTTCTCTCTCTCTCTCTCTCTCTCCTCTCTCTCTCTCTCTCTCTCTCTCTCCTCTCTCTCTCTCTCTCTTTCTCACTCTCTCTTTCATCTTCCCCTTTTGCTTCCTCGATAACTAGCTACATCAAGCTGCCTCCTCAAAAAATCGATGTAAGAGGATACATCAAATGTTCTTTTTGTCTCTCTCTCTTCTCTCTCTTCTTCTCTCCTCTCCATCTTGTCTCTCCTTCTTTCTCTCACTCTCCATCGTTCCTCCATCTTCTCTCTTCTTCTCTTCTCTCCATCTTGTTCTCTCCTTCTTCTCTCCTCTCCATCTTGTCTCTCCTTCTTCTCTTCCTCTCCAAATCTTGTCTCTCCTTCTTCTCTTCCTCTCCATCTTGTCTCTCCTTCTCTTCCTCGTGCCATCTCTTGTCTCTCACTTTCTTCCTCTCATCTTGTCTCTCCGTCTGCGCATTCTCTTTTACTCTCGTCATTCTCATCATTGTCTCTCGCACTTCTTCTCTCCTCCTGCCAACTGTATAGTGTCTCTTCTCCTTCTTTCATCTGTAGTTCCTCTCCAGATTGCCGGTTTTGTCTCACGCTTCTGTCATCTTCCTCTGCGACATCTTTGTATTCTCTCTTCATTTCTTCATTTGCCTCTCTGCATCGTGTGCTCGTCTACTTTCATCTGCATCTTCCGCCTCGCATTATTTGTGCTATCTTCTCGTCCTCCTTCCTCTCCATCTGTGGATCTCTCCTTCTATCACTGCTTTCGCATACTTCTCCGTTCGCTGTTTTCTCGCTGATTCTTTCTCCTTCCTACTTTCCATCGTTGGGTATTCTGACCTGATCTTTCTCTTCGCTCCCATCGTATGGTCTTTCACGCTTGTTGCTTATTCTTTCCATGACGTCCATTCCTAGTAGTTCTCTGCCTTACTATGCTCAGTTAATCCTTTACTCATACGTCTGTCATTCATCCTGATCTTTCTCGAGTTTCCATCGATGTCACTCACATCAGTTTACTGTCTTCTTCCCATCTCCACTTCTTCTTCATTACCTCTCCATTCTTGATCACTATACCGTGTGCTGTCTCCTTCTTCTCGTGTTGCCTTCTCCATACTATGCTCTCGTTCATGTCTTGCTCTACTCTGTCCTGCTCTCCATCTACTGAGTCTCTAACCGTTCCGTCTTGCCATGTCTTCCATCATCTTGCATCCTCGTCCTTTCTTATGAGTCTATCATTCTACCTGCGCAGATCTTGTCTCTTCCTTCTACTCTTCTTCATCTCCATGCTTTGTCAATCCCTCTTCTCTTTCCTTCTTCACAATTATCGTTGTCTCTCTCACTTCTTCGCTCTTCCGCTCTCCATCATTGTCTCTCCTTCTTCTCCTTTCCTCTCCATCTTTCTCTCCTTCTTCTCTTTCCTCTCTCCATCTTGTCTCTCCTTCTTCTCTTCCTCTCCACTTTGTCTCTCTCTTCTTCTCTACTCCCATCTTGTATCTCCTTCTTTCCTCTTCCTCTCCATCTTTGTCTCTCCTCTTCCTCTTCCTCTCCATCTTGTCTCTCCTTCTTCTCTTCCTCTCCTCCATCTTGTCTCTCCCTCCTTCTCTTCCTCTCGCATCTTAACTCTTCCTCTCCAATCTTGTATCTCCTTCTTTCCTTCCTCCATCTGTTGTCTCTCCTTCCTCTCTTCCTCTCTCATCGTTCTCATTTCTCTTCCTCTCCATCTTGTATTCTCCTTCTTCTCTTCCTTCTCCATCTTCGTCTTCTTCTCCATCTTGTTTCTCCTTCTTCTCTTCTCTCTCCTCACATCTTTGTCTCTCTTTCTTCTCTTCCTCTCCATCTTGTCTCTCCTTCTCTCCTCTCCACTCTTTGTTCTATCCTATCTCTTACTCTTCCTCTCTATCTGTTGAGTACGTCCCCTTACTTGCCTGTTTCGCGTCTCCATTCTTGCGTCTCCAATCCTTCTTGGAATCTCTTCTATTTCTGATCACTAGCTCGATACTTTCCATCGTACGCATACTTGTCTCTCCTTCTATCTCTTACACCTGCACATCTCGTCTCTCCTTGCTTCTCTCTCACCTCTCATATCTATCTCGTTCCTCTCACATCTTGTCTCTCCGTCCTCACTTACCTACTCCCATCTTTTGTTCATTCATCGCTGATCCTTCGTTACTACTTCCTTTCCCTCCATCTTGATCTCTCCTCGTTCTTCTTGTCTTGTCACGAGTTCACTCTTCCGATTGCCGTTGTCTCTTCCTGTACTTCGTACCTCCCTCTGCCAGTCTTACCTCTCTCTCTCATCCCACTCCTTGTTGTCTCCTTACTCGTTTCCTCTCCAACTTGTGACTCACTCTCCCTTCATTACTCTTCCTCTCTCGTATACTCTAACATCTTGTGTTCACGCTCATATTTCCTCTCTTTGGTCCCTCTTCGAGCCTCTCCCCCCGAATCCACCCCCAGTGTCCGTGGAGTGCACATTTAACTCATCCTCTCCATTCTTGTGGTCTGCCTTCTCTTTCACCTCTCATCTTGTCTTGTTGATGTACTCCTCATTCGGTGCAGTTTATTTACAGAAGTCCTCTCAGCATTCAAGTTGATCTCTCCGTTCGCTTCCTTCATCTGCTCTCACAGTGTACTTCTACGTTACCATGCATCCAATACGTAGACGGTTCTACACCACTGCACTCTTTGATACTCGTTCCTCTCCATGCATTTGATCTCATGCTTGTACTTCTTTTCTTGCCTAGCTTCACCATCATTGTGACCTCTTCTTCCGCCGGTTGATCTCTCATCGTTGCTCATATATCTGACCACTATTCTTCCTCGGATCGTCCATCCGATCTTTCCTCGCTCGTCTTATCAGGGTCTTGTAGTTCTCTCATTCTATGACATGTCCCATTCCTCCTATTCTTGTCTCTCCTTCTTCTCTTGCGCTACTCCATCAGTTGCATCTTCGTCTACTTCTGTTCCTCCCTCCTCCATTCCATTGTCATTTTCTACACCTTCTTGGTGGTCGTCTGACCTGCTCTATCTGTTTGATTCTCCTTCTTATTACCACTCCTCGAGTCCTGCTTAGTCTCGGTCCTCTTCTCACTATCCTCTCTCATACTCCTTTAGTCACAAGCTAGGGTGAGTTGAGCTAGCCTCAGTCACGGTAGGTTCTTTATACGAAGCGTGTACTGTTCCATCAGTGAATTCGAACACGAAAAATATGAGGATGACACTACAATAGCTAACGCAACTTCGTACGTGGTAATATGAGTGTTTATTTGTTTTAATCGTCAAAAAAAAAATCAAAAAAAAACAAAAAAACATATGACTTGCTGGTTAATTTTATTTGATCGTCCGTCAATTGGGTATTATTGGATACGTGGAATATCCTGTGAGTTTTAAAGTAAGTTTTTTGATTTTTTTCTTTTTTTTAATCGTTGGATCTCTCTCTTAACATTCTTGACTCATACTCTCGTAATCCTCCTTCTCTATGCCCTCCTTAATCCCTTCTAAGTCCTCCATGGCCTTGTGACACTAAGTCTCTATGCTCTCTCCAATGCCGTCTACGTTCGTCTCCCTTTCTCTCTCTATCACCACTCTCTTGCCTCTCTATCATCTATACTGAATCTATCTTCTAATTCGTCTCATTGCACCGGATTCAGTTACCGCATGGCGATCGTCTATTTACTCTCTCAATTCACTGAGTCCTGTTCTAGTCTCTTGCTCGCCTACGATCTCTTCAATCCTCTGATCTTCGTCGGCTCTCTGCCGATCTTGCAATCTCTATATTCGTGAGCATCAGGATCAGGTCGTATCTCTTCATCGTCTCCTACTCGTCTCACCTCCCTATATCCGTCCTACTGTCCCCTCTCGCTCTCATGCCCTCCATCCATATTACTCCATTCATTACATCACTTTCTATGTAATTGGTATGTAGGCAGCATTTCATCCAGGATCGTCGGCTCCCAACATAATATCCCATTGAAATATGCGAAACTCCGACCGGGCGTTAGCTGATGAATTACAGCCGCTGTCATACTGCCTACGAGCCATTGCTTCTCTTCCTTTTCTTCATTGCTCTCGGAGCTGGTGTACTTCTACAGTGATTCGTTGCGGCAGATCAGCGGCAATCCACTAAGATTGCCCGTCATCGCTCGTCTCCCTCCTCATTCACCCCAAGTTCGTCCGCTTTATACACATAGTCTTTTATAAATTCTCACATCATGTCCTTTATCCAATTCTGATATCTAGATAACGTAAAACTTTTATTTGCTATGCAGTCCGACACAGCTCCAAGAGGTTAGATTACACTACTGTATTTGTCAAAGGGTTACTGGAGCAGGGCCGTTATTATACGGCACAACAGTGTTCTCTCTGGATAACTCTTGCAAAATGGATACATGGGCCAGAGGATTTACGCTCTAAGGTATCGTTACATTCTAATATATATACTATAATATATATATATATAATATATATAATATATAATATATATATATATTATATTAATATATATACTATTATATATATATAATACTATAGTATATATATAAGTATATATATATAACAGCGCACACACACACATATATATATACAATTTTACCACACACACACACACACACACACACACACAAACACACACAACAAACAACACCCAATACACATATATAAATATATTTTAGTTTACACACACACATACACACACATAATATATAAATATTCAACACACACACACTCACATATATATACACATCAACATAGACATACATACAGAGACATATATAATATATATTATATATATATTATATATATATGATATATATATATATATATAATATATATATATATATATCAGCATTCCTCCCACGTTCCTTTACAAACCACTAAAGCCAGAAAAAAACAAATCTTCATTTCCTTTCCCAGGTTCGTCCGAGCTCCACTGCGGGTGTCCCGGTTCGACTCCTCGCGCCAGAAGGCAGATCTGATCGCCAGGCTGCTGAGGGATCTGAACAAGCCAGACGATACGAGTAAGTACTAGAGTTGTGGAGTTGTGGAAGGAAGAGAGGTGGAGAGTTGTGTGGAGTGTGGAAGAGAGGGTGGAAGGAAGAGGGGTGGAGTTGTGGAAGGAAGAGGGGTGGAGTGTGAGTGATTGGAGTGGTAGGGGAGAGGGGTGGAGTGTGGAGTGGTGAGTGGTGGAAGGAAGAGAAGTGATGGAAGTGGTGGAGTTGTGGAAGGGGAAGAGGGTGGAGTGTGAAGTGATAGAGGGGTGGAGTTGTGGAAGGGAAGAGGGGTGGAGTGTGGAGTGATGGAGTGGTAGAGTTGTGGAAGGGAAGAGTGTGGAGTGTGGAGTGGCGGAGTTGTGGAAGGGAAAAGGGGTGGAGTTGTGAAAGGGGAGAGGGTTGGAAGGGTGAATAACTGTCATGCTTCTCTCTCTCTCTCTCTCTCTCTCTCTCTCCTCTCGTCTCTCTCTCTCTCTCTCTCTCTCTCTTCTCTCTTGCTCTCCTCTTCTCTCTCTTCCTCTTTGAGGAGACTTTCAAAGCCGGAAAAAAAATAGAATGGGAGAGAGTAAGGGTGGGGGGGGAGCATAATTAAGTGATGGAGTGGATGAGAAAAAGAAAGAGAGAGATATAGAGAGGGGACAGAGAAAGAGAGAGAGATATAGAGAGGGGGACAGAAAGAGAGAGTACAGAGATGGGGGGAAAGAGGGGGGAGAAAAAGGGAGAGAGGGGGAGAAAGAAGAGAGATTTAGCAGAGGGGCAGAGAGAGAAGACAGAGATGGGGGAAAGAGGGGGGAGGAAGAAAGGAGAGAGGGGAGAAGAGAACAAAAGAGAGAGTGAGTGAGCGAGAAAGGAGAGAGAGAGAGAAAGGGGGGTAGGCAAAACAGAAGAAGAGTAGTGGAGAGAGAAGAAAGAGAGGAAGATAGATCGATCGAGTAGATTAGAGGAGAAAGGTTGAAAATAACTAGACAAGGATTTAAAATCAGAGAGAGAGAGGAGAAGAGAGAGACGAGAGAAGAGAAAGAGAGAGAGAGAGAGAGAGAGGAGAGAGAGAGCGAGAGAGAGAGAGAGAGAGAGAGAGAGAGAGAGAGAGAGAGAGAGAGAGAGAGAGAGAGAGAGAGAGAGCTAAACAAGGAGAAAGAGCAAAAGAGAGAGGAGGTAAGAGAGAGACAGACATATCGACAGAGTAGATAAAAAAAATGGATAAAAAAAAAAAATCAGAAACTAAAATGGCTACGAAAACAGACTTTGATTGATGATGATGCATTACATAACGTATTCATATAAAGCTTAGCAAGAGTCGAATGGAGTTCACTTTATATGAGTGGAGTATTGCTCGTATAGCTACAGGGCTTGTGGTTCTAGTACCTTTAAACACGCACTTTGGTGTTCATATATCTCAAAATAACAAATATGTAGCGTCACATTGCAAATACAGTGAGAGTGTACTCAAAATAACAAAAATGCAGCGTCACATTGCAAATACAGTGAGAGTGTATATAAATTATATTTTACAGAGATTAATTTCCTTGTTAAAAGGTAATTATGGTGTTCATATATCTCAAAATAACAAAAATGTAGCGTCACATTGCAAATACAGTGAGAGTGTACTCAAAATAACAAAAAATGTAGCGTCAGTCACAGTGAGAGAGTATATGAAGCATATTTTACAGAGATTAATTTCTTGTTAATTAATTAAAGTATGATATGGTGTTCATATATCTCAAAATAACAAAAATGTAGCGTCACATTGCAAATACAGTGAGAGTGTATATGAAGTATATTTTAGAGATTAATCTCCTTGTTAAATGTATATGATATGGTGTTCATATATATCAAAATAACAAAAATGTAGCGTCAGTCATATTGCAAATACAGTGAGTGTATATGAAATGTATTTTACATTGATTTCCTTGTTAAAAGTATATGATATGGTGTTCATATATCTCAAAATAGCAAAAATGTAGCGTCAGTCACATTGCGAATACAGTGAGAGTGTATATGAAGTATATTTTACAGAGAGGAATTTCCTTGTCAAAAGTATACGATTTCAGAATTCACGAAGTACATGGAAACTTGCACACGACGTGAATGTTAGATCCACTCTCCTTCCCTTATTTAACAGCTAACAGAAAGGAGTCTTCTAGTCTCTCTCCAGCACTCAGGGTATAACCAGTACGTCTCCCCAGTTTCCGATCTATATCAGCCAGTTTTCTCTCTCTCAAGAATATGCTGGCTATATTCTCAAAGACGAGGGGGAGTACGTCTCTCCAGTTTCCGATCTATATCAGCCAGTTTTCTCTCTCTCAAGAAATATGCTGGTTATATTCTCAAAGACGGGAGGAGGGGAATACGTTCTCTCAGTTTCCGATCTATATCAGCCAGTTCTCTCTCTCAAGAATATGCTGGCTATATTCTCAAAGACGGGAGGAGGGGAGTACGTCTCCCAGTTTCCAATCTATATCAGCCAGTTTTCTCTCTCAAGAATATGCTGGCTATATTCTCAAAGACTGGAGGAGGGGGAATACGTCTCTCCAGTTTCCGATCTATATCAGCCAGTTTTCTCTCTCAAGAATATGCTGGCTATATTCTCAAAGACGGAGGAGGGGGAGTACGTCTCTCGTTTCCGATCTATATCAGCCAGTTTCCTCTCTCAAGAATATGCTGGCTATATTCTCAAAGACTGGAGAGAGGGGAATACGTCTCTCCAATTTCCAATCTATATCAGCCAGTTTCTCTCTCAAGAATATGCTGGCTATATTCTCAAAGACGGGAGGAGGGGGAGTATGTTTCCCCAGTTTCCAATCTATATCAGCCAGTTCTCTCTCTCAAGAATATGCTGGTTATATTCTCAAAGACGGGAGGAGGGGAGTATGTCTCTCGTTTCCAATCTATATCAGCCAGTTCTCTCTCTCTCAAGAATATGCTGGCTATATTCTCAAAGACTGGAGGAGGGGGAATACGTCTCCCCAGTTTCCAATCTATATCAGCCAGTTTTCTCTCTCAAGAATATGCTGGCTATATTCTCAAAGACGGGAGGAGGGGGAATACGTCTCTCCAGTTTCCGATCTATATCAGCCAGTTCTCTCTCTCAAGAATATGCTGGCTATATTCTCAATGACGGAGGAGGGGGAGTACGTCTCTCGTTTCCAATCTATATCCGCCAGTTCTCTCTCTCAAGAATATGCTGGCTATATTCTCAAAGACGTCTCTCGTTTCCAGTCTATATCAGCCAGTTTTCTCTCTCAAGAATATGCTGGCTATATTCTCAAAGACTGGAGGAGGGGGAGTATGTCTCCCCAGTTTCCGATCTATATCAGCCAGTTCTCTCTCTCTCAAGAATATGCTGGTTATATTCTCAAAGACGGGAGGAGGGGGAGTATGTCTCTCGTTTCCAATCTATATCAGCCAGTTTTCTCTCTCAAGAATATTCTGGTTATATTCTCAAAGACTGGAGGAGGGGGAGTACGTCTCTCCAGTTTCCGATCTATATCAGCCAGTTTTCTCTCTCTCAAGAATATGCTGGCTATATTCTCAAAGACTGGAGGAGGGGGGAGTACGTGTCCCCAGTTTCCAAATCTATATCAGCCAGTTCTCTCTCTCAAGAATATGCTGGTTATATTCTCAAAGATTGGAGGAGCGGGGAGAGGAGGAAATATAAGGACGGGTATCACGAGGGCCTCTTTATAACGGACGGGCTCTTATAAGGCTTGAGACGGCCTTCGAGGTTCTCTTTCTCGTCGCGCTGGTCGTGTTTTCCACTTTTTGCGTTCTGTAATTATGTGCTGG
>NW_020872073.1:466179-472677 GCF_003789085.1 Penaeus vannamei | reverse complement strand
GAGGAGATGGGGGAGGCCCACTGGCAAGGAGGCGCCGGAGGATGGGGGAGGCGCCGGAGGATGGGGGAGGCCCTGAAGGAGGCGCCGGAGGAGGGGGAGGCCCTGAAGGAGAGCGCCGGAGGATGGGGGAGGCCTGAAGGAAGGCGCCGGAGGATGGGAGGAGGCCTGAAGGAGAGGCGTCGGAGGAATGAGGGGAGAGCCCTGAAGGATGCGCCGGAAAGGATGGGGAGAGCCCTGAGGGTGTCGGAGGATGGGGAGGCCCTGAGAGGGCGCCCGGAAGGATGGGGAGGCCCTGAAGGAGGCGTCAGGAGAGATGGGAGGAAGAGCCCTGAAGGAGGCGCCGGAGGAGGATGGGGGAGGCCCTGAAGGAGGCGCCGGAGGATGGGGAGAGGCCCTGAAGGAGGACGCCGAGAGGATAGGTAGGGAAGGCCCTGAAAAAGGAAGGCCGCCGGAGATGGGGGAGGCGCCAAGAGGACGAGGGAGAGGACCACTGAGGAGGCGACGGAGGACGGGGGGAAGGCCTGAAGGAGGCGCCGGAGGATGGGGGAGGCCCTGAAGGAGGCGATGGAGGAATGGGAAGGAGGCCCACTGAAGGAGGCGTCGGAAGGAATAGGGGAAGGCCCTGAAGAGAGGCCGTCGGAGGATGGGGAGAGAGCCCTGAAGGAGGCACGCCGGTAGGATGGGGGGAGAGCCTGAAAGGAGGCGCACAGGAAGGCCAATGAGGAGGAAAGGCCCTGAAGGAGGCGCCGAGGAGAGATGGGGGAGGCGACCAGAGGAGGGGGAGGCCACTGAAGGAGAGAGCGTCGGAGGAATGGGAGGCACCTGAAGAGAGCGTCGGAGGATAGGGGGGGCCACTAGAGGAGGCGTCGGAGAGATGGGGGAAGCCTGAAAGGAGGCGTCGGAGATGGGGGAGGCCCTGAAGGAGGTGTCAGGGAGATGGGGGAGGCCCTGAAAGGAAAGGCGTCGGAGGAATGGGCGAGGCCCTGAAGGAGGCGCCGGAGGATGGGAGGAGGACCCTGAAGGAAGGCGTACCGGAAGGGATGGGAGGAAGGCACCTGAAGGAGGCGTCGGAGGATGGGGGGGGCACCCTGAAGGAGGACGTCGGAGGATGGGAGGAGGCACCCTGAAGGAGGCCGCCAGGAGAGATAGGGGAGAAGGCGCCTGAAGGAGAGGCGTCAGAGGAAATGGGGGAGGCCCTGAAGGAGGCGTCGGAGGATGGGGGAGGCCCTGAAGAAAGAGGACGTCGGAGGATGGGAGGAGGAACCCTGAAGGAGGCCGCAGGAGGATGGGGAGCCCTGAAGGAGGCGCGGGAAGGAATGGAAGGAAGGAACCCTGAAGGAGGCGCCGAGAGGATGGGGGAGGCGCACCAGGAGAGCGGGGGAGGCCCCATGAAGGAGGACGCAACGGAGAGACAGAGGGGAGGCCTGAAGGAGGCGTCGGAGATGAGGGGAGACTGAGGGGACGATGGAAAGGATGGGGGAGGCCTGAAGGAGGCGTCGGAGAGGATGGGAGGAGGCCCTGAAGAGAGGCGTACGGAGGATGGGGGAGAGCCTGAAGGAAGGACGCCGGAAAGGAAGGAATAGGGGAGAGGCCCTGAAAGGAGGCGCCGGAGGATAGGGCGAGGCCCTAGAAAGGAGGCGCACGAGAGAAGATGGGGGAGGACCCTAAGAAGGAAGGTGCGGAGGATGGGGGATAAGGCCCTGAAGGAAGGCGTACGGAGGAAGATGGGGGAGAGCCCTGAAAGGATGGGGGATGAGCAACCTAAGAAGGAGAGACAAGACCGGAAGAAGGAATGAGGAAGGAGGACCACTAAGAAAGGAGGCCTCGAGAATAGAGGGGAGGCCCTGAAAAGGAAAGCGCCGGAGGATGGGGGAGGCCTGAAGAGAGGCGACACGGAGGATAGGAGGAGAGGCCCTGAAAAGGAAGGCGAACGGAGGATGGGGGAGGCCCCTGAAAAGGAGGCGTCGGAAGGAATCGGGGAGAAGGCCCCTGAAAGGGAGGCGCCAGGAGGAATGGGGGAGAGCCCTGAAGGAGGCGCCGAGAGGATGGGGGAGGCACCTGAAGGAGGTGTCCGGAGAGATGGGGGAAGGCCCTGAAGAGAGGACGTCAGGAGGATAGGGAAGGAGGCACATGAAGGAAGGCGCCAGGAGGATGGGAGGAGGCCCTGAAAGGAAGGTGTCGGAGGATAAGAGGGGAGGCCCTAGAGGAGGCGTCGGAAGGATGGGAGGAAAAAAAAGGCACCTGAAGAGAGGTATGTACGGAGGATGGGGGAGGCCCTAGAAGGAGGCGTCGGAGGAATAGAGGAGGAGGTCCTGAAAGGAAGGTGGATCAGGAGGATGCGGGGAAAGCGCCTGAAGGAGGCGATAACGGAGGAATGGAGGGAAGGCCATGAAAGGAGAGGCGGACCGGAGGATAAAAGAGGGGAGAGCCAGCCTAGAAGAGAAGGTGTCGGAATGGATAAAGGGGGAGGCACTGAAGGGGCGATACCGGAGGATGGGGAGAGGCACCATGAAAGAAGAGAGTGATCGGAAGGATGGGGAGAAGGCCCTAGAAGAGAGGTGTCAGGAGGATTTGGGGAGGAGGCACCCTGAAGGAGGTGTCAGGAAGGATGAGGGGAGGAACTAGAAAGGAAGGCGCACACGAGAAAGGATGGGGAGAGGCCTGAAGGAGGCGACCGAAGAAGGATGGAGGAGAGGCACATGAAGAAAGAAAGGTGATCAGGAGGATGGGGGAAGGACACACACTGAAGGAGGACGTCGGAGAAGATGGGGGAAAGGCCCTGAAGGAGGCAAGACACCGGAGGAATGGGGGAAGGACCACTGAAAGGAGGTGTCCGGAGGATCGGGGAGAAGGCCCTGAAGAGAAGAGCGTTCGGAAAGAAAGATGGGAGAGAGCCCATGAAGGAGAGTGTCAGGAGGAATGGAGAGGAGGACCCTAGAAAGGAGGCAGTACCGGGGAGGATGGGGAGGCACCTGAAAGGAGGTGTCCGGAAGAGACTGAGGAGAGAAGGCCCTGAAAGGAGAGCGAGTCGGAGGAATGGAGGAGAGGCCACTGAATGAGGCACGCCCGGAGGAATGGGGGAAGGCCCCTGAAGGAGAAGTTGTCCGGAGGAATGGGGGAAAGGCCACACTGAAGGAAGAAAGCGTCGGAGGATGGAGGAAGAGAAGCACTGAAGGAAAGGTGATCAGAGAGATGGGAGGAAGGCCCTGAAAGGAGGCCGTCGAGAGAGATAAAGGGAGAGAGGCACCCTGAAGAGAAAGAGTGTCGAGAGGATGGGAGAGGCCCTAAAGAAAGGAAGGACGTCCGGAAGGATGGAGAGAGAGGCCCCAATAGAAGGAGGCAAGTCCAGGAGGAATGGGAGGAAGGCCCATGAAGAGAAGGACAGCCGGAAAGGATGGGGGAGGCCTGAAGGAGGCGATCGGAGAGAATAGAAGGGGAGAGCGCTGAAAAAGGAGAGACGCCAGGAGGAGGATAAGGGAGGAGGCCTAGAAGGAGGCGTCGGAGGAATGAGGGGAGAGCACCTGAAAAGGAAGAGCAGACTCCGGAGAGATGAGTGGAGAGCCAACTGGAAAGGAGAGCGTCGGAGAGAATGGGAGAGAGGCCTGAAGGAGAGAGGCAGACCGGAGGAAATGGGGGAAGGCCACATGAAGGAAGGACTGCGGAGGATGAGGGGAGGAGCCCTGAAGAAACAAGAGCGCACACACGAAGAGGATGGGGATAGGCCACCTGAGAGAGAGCCAAGCCGGAAAGGATAGGGGAGAGGAACCATGAAAGGGGCACACGTACGGAGAGAGGAATGAGGAGGAGGCCCATGAAGGAAGGCCACGGAGGAGGATGGCGGGAGGACCACTGAAGAGAGGCGATCCGGAGGATGGGAGGAGGGACCCTGAAGGAGGCGCCGAGAGGATGGGGAGAAGAGCCACTGAAAAGGAGAGCGACACGAGAAATAGGGGGAGGCCCTAGAAGAGAGGCGACCGAGAGGAAAGGAACACTGCGGAAATCAAAGAGTGGAGGGTTACCTTAAGAAGAGCGAATCATATGAAGAGAGAACACGCCGTCAAGGAAGAATCGTTAGGGAAACACGCCAAGGTACCCTTCAGCGGAATGAGAGGGTAAATCCCACCAAGGTGGGGGCTGCAAAGGCAGGGGCGCTGGAAAAGAGCGTGTTGTGCGTCCTTGGGTGGCGAACTAGCTGCGAAAGAATCGACTCAAGCGGGGTAGCTAAAATTGGGGTGTACTAATACGAGCCAGTACTGACGAGGTGTGACACAGATACGTGGTACCGTCACGATATCTGACGGACGGGAGGAATGTAATATATAATCTTTCTTATCTTCTTCTTCACTGCTACCTCTCTCCCTTACCTCCACAACCATACTAAATATTAACCATATGCTACATACTGTTGTAAACATTACCATCATCATTTATATCTTTCTTCTATCTTCTTACTTCCTCCTTAAATCAACTGATCGCTCTTCACTATCTACTTCCTCACTCTTACACTTCTCCTCCTCCTTCTGCTCCTCCTCCTTCTCCATGCTACTCTCCTCCCCTCTCCCTCACTTCTCACCCCTCACCACTCACTCTTATCCTTCCACTTCTTAACCTACTTTCTTCAAACGTCTCCATCCTTATCTCTTTAAATCATCTATAATACTTACCTCCTCACTGACTTCTTCTTCTTCTTTAATTTCCCTCTTACTACATCCTCACTTAGACACTTATTTCTCCCTTCACACATCGCATCAGCAGAATCGAATTTAATTCCTTCAGATCAGATCGACACCATGTAACACTGTGCTTGACGTTCCACAACGCATCCAATCGGCAATTCACACAGCATTAATTAATCTTCCTTAAAGGTAACATATTTCTTTCGCGACGCTGTATTGGTCCAAAAAGGGAAATAGCAAGAACAAAAAAATAAATAAAATAAAATATAAGAAATGCTAAATACACACACAGCGGACAAAACAACACAAAAAAAAAAACAAAAACAAACACAACAGAACACAAACACACACATACGCACAACACAAACACACACAAACAAAGAAAAACAAACAACACCGACCACACACACACACAAACACACAACACAGCCAACATACGCAACAACACAATCACACACAGCACAATAACACAACACACACACACAAAACACAACCAACACACACCACCACAAAACAAACAAAACAAACACACACACACACACAACACACACAACACAACAAAAAAGGTAAAAAGAAAAGAAAAAATAAAACAAAAATAGAGAAAAGATAGAATAAAAATAAAAAGGAAAGAAATAAAGAAAAAAAGGAAAAATAGAAAAAAAGAAAAAAAAGGCATAAAAAATAAAGAAGAAAGAAAAAAAGATGATGAAGTAAAAGTAAAAAAGAGATAGAAATCGAAGGAAAAAAAAAAACGAAACCACACACACAAACACACACACACATAACGCACACATACACAGACAAATACGCACACATACAACAAACACACACACACACACTACACACACACATCACACACACACAACACACACACAACACACAACACCCACACACAACACACACACACACACACACACACACACACACAACGCACAACACACAAACAACGCAAAACAACACACACAACAACACAACACACACAATAATAGGAGAAAAAACACTAAACCTACGACGTTTCGAAACCCACTATAATCCTCCTCGGACAAATAACACCTAAAAATAGCATCAACGTCGAAAGGAAGCAATCTAATTCCATTCCCAAAGCGTCGCGGATTTCCTCCTATTGTCCCATTTCTCTTCTCCTTCCTTCCATTCCACTGTCCAAATCCATTGTCCCCTTTCTTCTTCTCTTCTCCTTCCATTCCAATCCATTGTCCCCTTCTTCCTCCTTCATTCCATCCCTATCCCTTTCTTCTCCTTCCATTCCAATCCATTGTCCCCTTTCTTCTCCTTCCATTCCAATCCACTGTCCCCCACTCTCCTTCCATTCCCACTGTCCCCTTTCTTCTCCTTCCATTCCAATCCACTGTCCCCTTTCTTCTCCTTCCATTCCATTCCATCTCCTTCCATTATCCACTGTCCCCTTTTCTTCTCATCCATTCCATTGTCCCCTTTCTCTTCCATTTTCCAAATCCACTGTCCCCTTTCTTCTCCTTCCATTCCAATCCATTGTCCCCTTTTTCTCCTTCCATTCAATCCACTGTCCCTTTTTTCTCCTTCCATTCCAATCCATTGTCCCTTTCTTCTTCTTCCCATTCCAATCCTGTCCCCTTTCTCCTCCTTCCATTCCAATTCCACTGGTCCTTTCTTCTCCTTCCATTCCAATCCCTATTCCTGGTTTGCCGTCCCATCATTCCAGTCCACTGTCCCCTTTTCTTCTCCTTCCATTCCAATCCACTGTCCCCTTTCTTCTTCTCCTTCCATTCCAATCCACCGTCCCTTTCTTCTCCTCCTTCCATTCCAATCCCTATTCCTGGTTTGC
>NW_020872073.1:456179-458679 GCF_003789085.1 Penaeus vannamei | reverse complement strand
TGAAGCAGGAGATGGAGGAGAAGAAGATGAAGCAGGAGATAGAGGAGAAGAAGATGAAGCAGGAGATGGAGGAGAGGAAGAACCGAGGGAAGGACAAGAAGAAGGACAGGGAAGGGAAAGGACAAGGGAAGGGCAAGTCCTCCTTCTTACACATTAAGTAGAATAAAATAAATAGATAAAAGTAAAGAGTAAATAGATGAAATAAAAGTGATAATTAAGAGAGAAATAAGAGTAAAGATGAAAATGGAAATTTATCTCCACATTATAACATACGTTTGTGTGTCAATACATCTGTGTGCGTGTGTGTATGTATGTATGAATATATGTATATACTTTCATTCATATATCATTGTGTGTGTGTGTGTATATGTGTGTGCGTGTGTGTGTGTATATATATGTGTGCGTGCGTATGTGTGTGTGTATGCATATGTGTGTGCGTGGGAGTGTACATATGTATATGTGTGTGCGTGTGTGTGTGTATATATATTAGATCTCACTCTCTCTCTCTCTGTATGATAGATAGATATATAGATATTGATAATAGATAGATAGATGGATGGATATATCAATGGATGTATATACACTTCAAGAATTCAGATTAAACTTGACTTTTGAGTAGCTGTGGTAAGTGAAACCTTGTCTCTGACGGTCGTACCCAAGACACGTAGGTTGGAGATCCGCCAGCTGGTTCTAGATGCCGCAGGTTTTGTGTTCACCGTAAGTAGTTCTGGAACTTCGTTTATGAACCATCATCTCCTGGCCTTTAGACTGGGAAATCACCCTTTGTAGATATACTTGCTGTGTAATAGGTGCTGTAATCGCTGCTGTGTTAGACCGAAATGTGCTGTACCTATTTTTATTTTACTCTATTTTATTTTATTTTTTTACCATGATCTTCGCATATGTAGTCACGAACTTTTTTTTTTTTTTTTTTTTTTTTTTTGTTAACCATGATCTTCACATAAGTCGTCACATATAAAACTAAATATGACTAAGACTGAGAAGGAAAAGATACATAAGAACAATCGAAGAATCTTTGACAAGGGTTTTAATTCTGACTGTTTTTTTTTTTTTTTTTTTTTTTTTTTTTTTTTTTTTTTTTTTTTTTTTAATCCCAGATTCCTCAGCTGTCATTTTACCTCCGGTACTTGAGACTAGCGCAACTTTTCATCAACTTTATGTCTTTATTTCCGCTCTGATGAGCCTTCCCGCTTCCCTTATTGTCCTTTGAAAGTCCCTTTTTCTCTGTAACAGACTCTATCTAGAGCTCCAACCTCGTCTGTGTGCTGAATGCTCTATTTTCCAAAGAGGAGGAAACTCGCTTCTTCTTGCAATCTTGATAGCATGCAAATGGATCAACTTTTTGAAGGCCTCCCGTGGGAGCGATGTCTGTCTGTCTGTCTCTGTCTGTTCTTTGCCTCTGCTGCTGCTGCCTGGCTCTCTGTGTTTCTCTAACTCTCTCTCTATCACTCTCTCTTTCTTTCTCTCTCTCTCCTCTCTCTCTCTCTTCTCTCTCTCTCTCTCTTTCTCTCTCTCTCCTCTCTCTCTCTTCTCTTCTCTCTCTCTCTCTCCTCTCTTCTCTCTCTCTCTCTCTCTCTGCTCTTCATTTCTCCTTCTCTTTCTCTCTCTCTCTCTCTCTCTCTCTTCCTCTCTCTCTCTCGTCTCTTCTCTCTCTCTCTTCTCTCTCTCTCCTCTCTCCTTCTCTCCCTCCCCTCGTCCCTCTCTTCCCTCTCTCTCCTCCTCTTTTTTCCTTCATTCTATCTAAATACATATAAGAAACAAAACAAAAGAAATAAAGGGGGCAGACAAGAAACGGGGCAAAGAGCCTCAAAGGAGCACACGTCTTAAAGGGACGGAATTAGGATCGAGCACCTTGAGGCAGCCCCTTCCCCCACCCGCCCACTAGCCTACCCCCCCCCACCCAACGCGCGAAGAACCCCCCTCTCTCTGCCCTCTTGACTGCTGGTGAGCACCCTTACTGCCCTCCCTGCCCGTGGCTTAACCAAGTCACGGCAACCACTTCCCCTTTTCCCCTTCCCACTTCCCCTTTTTTCTTTTTCCTTCCCCTTTTCCACTTCCCCATTATTTTATTTTCCTTCGCCCTTTCCCCTGTTCCCCTTACCCTTCCCTTCCCCTTCCCCTTCCCCATTCCCCTTTCCCCTCTCCCCTTTCTTTCCCTTCCTTCCCTTCCCCTTCCCCTTCCCCTTTCCCCTCCCTCCTTCCCCTTTCCCCTTTCCCTTTCCCCTTCCCTTCCCATTGCCCGACAACGGCCGGCCCCAAACAGTGCCATTTCAGAGACTCGTCAAGACAATGACATTCGAGAGACATGAAGTTTGTTGTCGGTCACTTTCAATGACTATAGGAGACCATCTTGGAAACTTGTATAGTAAGCAACTCTATGTCTGTTTGTCTGAATCTGTGTATGTGTCTGTCTGTTTGTCCATCTTTTGGTGTGTGAATGGAACTGTCTGTGCGTATCTATTTAACTCTCTCTTTCTCT
>NW_020872073.1:437666-442666 GCF_003789085.1 Penaeus vannamei | reverse complement strand
TCAAGTGCTGACTTTTATCACACATCCACCTGCCAGCTGCAGTGGAAATGGTCGTAAATCAGGAGGAAACGGCAAAATTGAATTCTGTGGCGTATGAGATTCATATATATATATATGTGTGTGTGTGTATATATTCACGCCGTCGCTGCAACCTGTGATGGGCGGTGGCATGCAGGGCGCAAGATCTGCCGTCAGGGTTTCGTAATTATGTCATGGAGTCATGACAGGCGAAGTCGTTCTGCTTTTAGTGTTCAGTCGGGACAAAAATGAACAAATATGCCTTATTTTCCCACATAGATAAAAGGGGTTACGATTGCAAAATGTGTCACGGGATATCTATCTAATCGCCTCCTTACATCCCCAAAGATAAACATTGAGCATTTGTGTATTTTTAGAACTGTGTGATGTGATATAAGCCACGACGACACCCAGCTGCTTTGCCGGATGATGTGTTCGCGGGCGGCTTTTTCCTCCCCTCCCCCCCCCCCTCCCTCCCCCTCCCTCCCACCCCCACTCCCCACTCCCCCATTGCCGTGCCAGTCCCTCGCTGTTCTATATGGCCCTCCCTTTCTCCCCCCCCCCCCCTTCTTACACACACACCTGGAAGAGAGCCAGCGAGCGCTCTCTTCGTAACATCTGGACGACAGCCCACGAGGGGTCTCAGGGGGTGGGTCTCATGGGGGGGGGGGGGGGGGGGGGGAATCGCCCAGTACTGTCTGTACCTTTGTCTCGACTATATTCTCCCGGTCCCTTCTCAATCTTTTGTTTGTTTTCCCGATTAAGTGGAATCTTCTTTTTTTTATTCAGTTTGTTTCTATTTTCTCTCTTCGTTCTATTTTCCTGATTGTATCTTCAGTTTTATTCTTACTATTTGTTTGACTGTATCTTCATTTAATTTCTCTTTTCGTTCTTTTTCCTGATGTATCTTTCACTCAGTTTTATTCTATTTTCTCTCTTTCTTTCTATTTTCTGTTCTTTCACTCAGTTTTATTCTTATTTTCTCTCTTTCGTTCTATTTTCCTGACTGTATCTTTCACTCAGTTTTATTCTCTATTTTTTCTCTTTCGTTCTATTTTCCTGACTGTATCTTTCACTCAGTTTTATTCTTATTTTCTCTCTTTCGTTCTATTTTCCTGACTGTATCTTTCTTTCAGTTTTATTCTTATTTTTCTCTCTTTCGTTCTATTTTCCTGACTGTATCTTTAACTCAGTTTTATTCTTATTTTCTCTCTTTCGTCTATTTTTCCTGACTGTATATTTAACTCAGTTTTATTCTTATTTTCTCTCTTTCTTCTATTTTCCTGACTGTATCTTTCTTTCAGTTTTATTCTTATTTTCTCTCTTTCTTTATATTTTCCCTAACTGTATCTTTCACTCAGTTTTATTCTTATTTTCTCTCTTTCTTTCTATTTTTCCTGACTGTATCTTTCTTTCTCTTTTCTTATGTTTACCCGCCTCCGTCTCCCATTCTATGAATATCAAATATAAGCACCCATCTACCTGGTCGATATTCCTAACCATCTATCTAAACTATACTCACGTATACGTCATACACATAGCCATTATCCTAAGCCACAACATATCCACATATCCACAGAAGGATCTCCCAGTATCCTAAGCGCGCACCTGAGCAGTCATCTATGTGCGTCAGACATTTCTTAATCTTATTTGTCCCCATGTTATCATATCTTCTCCTTCCTCCCACTTCCCTCCCCTTTCTCTCCTCTCCTTCCCATACACTCCCTCCCACTTTCCTCCCTCTTTCCTTTTCTCTTCCTTTTGTCCACATAGTTTATTTTTCGACTTTTTTTCCCATGCCTTCTCGCTTCAAGTTTGTCTCCTATCTGTGTACATGTTGAGGACATGTTTGTAGAGGAACATGCTTTAATAATTCAGGATTATGAGTTTTTTTCCCCATAATGTATCATTCCTTATCTATGTACTTAAGTCGGTTCTTTGACGCAAGTGTAATTAATAACGGCGAGCTAAATTTATATGTTATATTCGACTCTATTTTTGTATTTTTGTTTTATTTATTTATCTTTTATTTTATTTCATTTAATGTTTTTTGTTTTGTTTTGTTCTATTTTAATCTATATGAGATTCAATCTGCGTTTTCTTTTGTTCCTTCGTTTATCGGGTTGCATGTTCAATATCAATTAATTTATTGTTGATCATTAATTTTAAATCCAATTTTTCACTTCATTCGGTTGATCTGTCACAGCAAAACAAATCTTCTTACGGTATTTGTTACTTGTACCTCTTTCCTTATCTATTTAAACATTCCTTGAACTACTAATTATAACTTGGACTTGTCTAAGTCTCCCCGGCGCCTCGTACTGTTTCTTTAAGTTTCGTCTCTGTGACTTAACGGTTGGTGTAACTGTAGTACGAATTTTCTACAGAGCGTGTATTGTATCTGCTCCTTGTATCCGAAGTATGTAGTAGAAAGAGATTTCATTCATAAATCCTGAATCCAGAGTATGTAAGATCGAACTTCATTCATGGAAGCTGTATCTGAAATGTGGTATAGACCTTGATACTCTCTCATAGTAGATTAGTTTATTTATTTATTTATTTATTTATTTATTTATTTATTTATTTATTTTTACTTTTGTTGTGCATACGTTTTTTTTTTTTTTTTTTTTTTTTTTTTTTTTTTTTTTTTTTTTACTTTTGTTGAGTCCATACATTTTTCAATCCAGTAATGTTTTTTGTTTGATTGGTAACAGTGAGAGATGGCATCCATATCTCTAATATTCTTTCATTACTTCAGTTAAAAACAATTATTTCTTTTCTTTATATTGGTACATAAATGTATTTCTAACGATTTGTTCCTGTTATTTATATTGTGTCCATATGCATCCCGCAAAAATTGCTTTGCGTTGTAAATCCGTTTAATTTTCAAGCTATTGTTCTCCACTGGGGTATATCTGCGTCGAATCAAGTATATATCCAGTATATATCAAATTATATCAAATTATTTTTTTTTCTGATCTCATCTTTTGCTATTGTTTTATTCCAAGAATTTTCAATCATTAAAAAAATTGAGTATTTTTCGTCCTAAAAATTTATTATATGATAGCTGAAATTGCAATAGAATCTATGTTTTCTTAACTCTCTGCTCTTGGACATACTTAACACCCACAGTATGTTGACTTTGTAGTAATACAATAATATGTTATTTTCCGAAATAAAGGTAAACAGATATATACAATATCAGTATTAAAATAGAAATTCATATATGCGCGCCTTTGTGTGTGTCTTTAGGTATCCGTGTATATTTCCAAGAAAAGTATATTTATAAGCACAGTATAATGACGCTAACGTAGATGAAGGAAAATGCAAATATGCAACAAAATGCTTTGACAAAATCCTGATTTGCATATTCATGTGGCAGATATTTATGACTGGTAATCCTCTTCATAAAGCTGCAGATTAAACCTAGGGCGGCCTCATAATAATGGCCTAATAAAATTCGTTCGCCAGAATATATTCTCCATCCCCACTCTCATCCCCCCCCGCCCCCCTCACAACCCTCAAACGTCTCCTCCGCTACCCGACTCTCCCCACACTCTCCTTCCGCCATTCACCGCTCCGATCTATAAACTTTCTCTCCCTCCAACTACGAACACCCCCCCCCCAACACACACACACACTCTCTAATTCCTCTACGGTTCCCCCCTTCCCCCCCCCCCACAACCAACACCCCCCCCCCACTCTCCATAATTCCCTTACGTTCCCCACTGACTCCCCACACCCCCCACTCCCCCCATTACCAACACCCCAACTCTCCACCATTACCCTACGTTCTCCCGCTGCCCCCCACATACAACACACCCCACTCCCCCCCACTACCAACACACCCCCAACTCTCTATAATTCCCCTACGTTCCCCTGACACCCCACAACACCCTCACTCTCCCCCACTACCAACAACACCCCCACACTCTCCACCATTCCCCTACGTTCCTTCTGACTCCCACAACACCCCACTCCCTCCCCCCTTCTAACACACCCCCCCACACTCTCCATAATTCCCTACGTTCCCGCTGACACCCACAACACCCCCCTTCCCCCCCCTACCCCCACACACCCCATACTCTCAACAATTCCCTACCCCCCCTGGACTCCCCCAACTCCCACTTTCGCCCACCCCTTACAACACCCCCCCCACACTCTCCACCATTCCCTACGTTTCTCCCCTGACTCCCCACAACACCCCCACTCCCCCCCACTACCAACAACCCCCCCAACTCTCCATAATTCCCCTACGCATCCCCCATACACCCCACAACACACTCTCTCCCCCCACTCCCAACATCCCCCACCCCCATTCTCCCACATGCCCCCCCCCCATCGATAAAATTCGTACCTTACAGATAATAACGGCCTTGAACGATATTTTTTTTCTTTCTTCTTCCTTCTTCTTCCGATCCTTTTTCGTCGCGATTCGTACAGTTTCAATCTTCACTTCCACCACTTCCCCCTTCGTCTGTTTGTATCGGCCGTCTCTCCCCTACGATAAAAGTGGGGAAAAGTGCGAGGAATTCTTTTACGGGGAATAAAAACGGAGATTAATACCACCCATAAAGCCCCAACTCGCATTTCCTGGTAGGTGAGAGCTGGTACAAATATCCAGGGAGTGGTACAAAACAGCACACAAAGCGGCCATGTTGAGGCGATCGCGCAAATTCCAGTAATTATCTTTTTTTTTTTTTTTCCTTCTCCTTCGCCCACGCAATTGATAATGATAATTGATAAACGGGATCAAACGGATGTCTCGATCTCATTGCCAGTTAGAGCAAGAGGAGTAATGACAATGAAATAAAACACGTTCATGTACAAACGAACATACACACACTCGCTCGATAATTGAAAGTCAGCTCCCGTAATCAAGCTTTTTTTTTTCTTAATTACTTTATCCTTATTTATCTGTTCTTGATTTACAAGGAAACAATTTGATTAAAGTAAAATGGATTATGATAAGTCGTTCTTCC
>NW_020872073.1:424174-431040 GCF_003789085.1 Penaeus vannamei | reverse complement strand
TCCCTCCCTCCTATCCTTCCTTCTTCATACTTCTACTCCTATCACCTATCACTCTCCTCTCCTCCCATCTCTCATCTTCCTCTCATCCACCTTTTCACCTTTCATCTCCTCCTATCCCTACCCTACTCCCCTCCCTCCCTCTCCCCCTCCCTCCTTTCCCCCTCTCCCCTCTCTTCCCTCCTTCCCTCCCTCTCCCTCTCTTTCCCTCCCATCCCTCCTTCCCTTCTACTCTCCCCTCCTCCCTCTCCCTCTCCTCCCTCCACCTCCCTCCCTCCCTCAATAACCTAAGCTCCGCCCATTGTATTAGCGATCTCCTCTGTACACTGGCAAAACACAGGGACCGCTGGACCAACAACAACAATCCGTGATCACAGCATGTGGTAACCTAACCTTCTATTCAATATGAAATCACTATATTCACCCTCCATAGGCGGCAAATGTGGTTATTTTCCGCCTCATGTCGAGTGAGACCGCGTTCATATTCCTTTAATTTTTTTTATGTCTTTTTTATTTTATTTTTTTATATATTTATATCTATTCGGTCGGTTCTCCCGTGAAAAGGAACGCGAATGACGTAATCGATGACGTCAACTTGTGGGACCAGACGAACGAAGTGTTCCTCGCTCAAAATCGAAGTGTTGCTCCTCTCTTGACTTGTACCTCAATGGCTGCGGGTGCACTGGTATCTGTCTTTCTCTTAGCCCGGATATCATTTTCTGTCTCTCTATCTATCCTTCTTGTATCTTTATACGTGTATCTGAAATATATCGGTGTGTGTGGTGTGGTGTGTGTGTGCGTGTTGTGTGTTGCATGTTGGAGTGTGTGTGTGTGTGTGTGCGAGTGTGTGTATGTTGGAGTGTGTGTGAACCTATATATATATTATATATATATATATATATATATATATATATATATATATATATATATATAATAATATATATATATATGTATATATGTATATATATATATATATATATATATATATAATATATATATATTATATATATATTACATTATCTATCAAACAATCTACCTACCTAACACCACGAGAGAGAGAGAGAGCAAAGAGAAAAAACAAAACAAGAAATACACATTTATCTCACTCTTTCGTAGAAGATATATGGTCATAGAGTGAAACCATAATGTAATAAGGTAATAGAGTAAATGGTAATTGGCATCCTATCCCTCTTCTCTCCTTCCTCCTCTTCCACCTCTATCCCTCTCCCTCTTCCGCCTCCCTTCTCTCTCTTCCCTCCTCCTCTCCTCTTCCTCTTTCCTTCTTCCCTCTCTCCCTCTTCCTCACACAGAAATATTTTCAGAAGTCATTTAGGATATTTTCTTTTATGTTTTCTTTTTTCTGTGGGTGTGGTGTTATCGAGCATAAGTATATAAGTATATAAGTAGGTGTGTGGATGTGTAATGTGTGTCTGTGTGTGTGTGTGTATGTGTTTTGGCATCAGAAGATACACATGCATACACGTACACATCGGAAGATGGTCGCAGGTTACACGCTTCTCCACCCCCCTCCCCCCTCCTTTAACCCCCCTAACCCCTCACCCTTCTCCTCCCCTTCCCTTTCCCCCCCCTTCCCCCTCCCCCCCCTCACCCCTTCCCTCCTTTACCCACTATTCCCCCCACCCCACCCCACCCCTCCTTTACCCCTCCCCTCCCCATTCCCCTTCCCCCCCCCCCTCCCCTCACCCTTCCCCCTCCCCTCCTACCCCCTCCCCCACCCCTCCCACCCTCTTACCCTCCCCCACCGCCTCACCCCCCCCCCTCTCCCCACCCCTTCCCCTCCCCACCTCCCCCCCTCCTCCACCCCTTCTCCCTCCCTCCCCTCACCCACCCCACCCCTCCTTTACCCCTCCCCTCACCCATTCCCCCTCCCCCCACCCCCTTTACCCTCCCTCACCCCATTCCCCTCCCCCCACCCCTCCTTTACCCCTCCCCTCACCCATTCCCCCTCCCCCACCCCTCCCCCACCCCTTCCTCCAACCCCTTCCCCCTCCCCTCACCCCTTCCCCTCCTCCCCATCCCCCACCCCACCCCTCCCTCCACCCTCACCCCACCCCTTCCCTCCCCTCCCTCTTCCCCCACCCCCCACCCTCCTTACCCCCCTTACTCCACCCTTCCCACCCCCCCCCACTTACCCCACCCTCCCCCCCCCCACCTTCCGCCAGAGTGATCTTGTCTCCAAGCGCCTCAAGGACGGGGCCGCCACCGGATATTGTGAGGAAAAAAAAAAGACGGATTTTCTTGCGTCCTTTTTTCTCTCTTCTGATCTCTAGTTCTTCACTGATTTGCTTGTTCTCATCTTCCTTATTATGTTTTTTTTTTTTCTTTCTCTCCCCCTACGGCGCATTTCCTCATATTTAAGTTATTCTCTCTAAACCATTGTCTCGTCTTTCCTCATATGTTGCCATATCCCCTTCTTATACGTTGTCATATCCTCCCTCGTTGTCATATCTCCCTCATTGTCATTGCCATGTCCTCCCTCATACGTTGCCATATCCCCCCTCATACGTTGCCATGTTCTCCCGCATACGTTGCCATATCCTCCCTAATACGTTGCCATATCCTCCCTCATACGTTGCCATATCCTGTTTCATACGTTGTCATATCCTCCCTCATACATTGTCATATCCTCCCTTGCCATATCCTCCCTCATACGTTGCCATATCCTCCCTCATACGTTGCCATGTCTTCCCTCACCTCATTACATTGCCAGCTTCTTACGTTGTCATCCTCAACGTTGCCTATCCTCCTCATGCCTTGCCCCTCCCCCATACCGTTGCCATATCCTCCCTCATACTTTGCCATATCCTCCCTCACACCATATCCCTCCCCCATGCCTTTACTTCTCCTTCCCTTCTCCTTCCCTTCCCTTCCTTCATATAAACGCATAAGACAGTTACCCATATGACAACACCATTACCTTAATATCAACTCCAGGAATGCTTGAGGCATACCCACTCACATCCAGTTTGTGCTGTAATAACGTGTATATGGATGGGGGACTTCCTGTCATCGGCACTGGGTTCTATGAAAGTAATGTATTTTATTGTATTTATGGTATGTGTGTATTCCCTGTGTTTATGTTGGCTTGTAAAAAAAATGAAATGAGTAGAAATGACATTGGGTATTTGATAAAGGTATGTTTTTTTCATTGATTGGCTATTCTTAAAAAAATGAGCAAAAATATTTTTTCTTTGATTGGGCTATTCTAAAAAAATGAGCAAAATATTTTCATTGATTGGGCTATTCTAAAAAAATGATCAAAAATATTTTTCTTTGATTGGGCTATTCTAAAAAAATGAGCAGAAATGACACTGATGACACTAATTAATAAAGATATATTTTTCATTGATTGGGCTATTCTTGATAAATATTCAGAGTGGAGGAATATAATACGCTTCATTTCTCGTGGGAATATCATCTGTTTTCTGAAAGTACTGAGTATATGTGACTAAAGATTCACGGTGAAACCACAGGTGCTGGAGAGAGAAGTATCTGATGTCATAAAGTTTCCCAAAGTGAGCCGCTAAGTCGCCAAATGTCGCTTCCTCTCTCTCTCGCTCTCTCTTTCTTTCTTTCTTTCTTTTCCTCTCTCTCTCTCTCTTTCTCTTCTTTCTCCTTTCTTTCTCTTCCTCTTCTCTCTCTCTCTCTCTCTCTCTACTCTCTCCTCTCTCTCTCTCTCTCTCCTCTCTCTCTCTCTCTCTCTCTCTCTCCTCATCTCCTCTCCTTCTTCCTCTTCTCTCTCTCTCTCTCTCTCTTCCTCTCTCTCTCTCTCCTCCTCTCTCTCTCTCTCTCTCTCTCTTTCTCTTCTCTTCTCTCTCTGTTCTCTCTTCTCCTCTCCTCTCTTCTCTCTCTCTCCTCATCTATCTTCTCTCTCTCTCTCATCTCTCTCTCTCCTCTCTCTCTCTCTCTCTCTCCTCTCTCTCTCTCTTCTCTCTCTCTCTCTCTCTCTCTCTCTCTCTCTCTCTCTCCTCTCTCTCTCTCCTCTCTCTCTCTCTCTCTCTCTCTCTCTCTCTCTCTCTCTCTGCTATCTTAAAATACATTTTCGACGAAATTTCCCCACAGCAGTCGCGTCGTACAAAGAAAACACTGTAGCAGAAAACAGCAGTTAGTTACCGTAACGACGTATGAATTGACACACAAAAGGATCCGCTTGTGTTCAGAATTGGCACAATAATCTGCAACTTCTCTGAAGACATTTTGGTACCGAGAACCAGGGTGTGTGTGTGTGGCGTCATGAATTGGCCAGATAGACAGGTAGATAGAAAGATAGATAGGTAGATGGGAAGAGAGAGAGAGAGAGAGGGAGAGAGAGAGAGAGAGAGAGAGAGAGAGAGAGGAGAGGAGAGAAAAACAGAGAGGAGGAGGAGAGAGAGGAGAGAAAGAGAAAAGAGAAGAGAGGGGAGGAGAGAGAGAGAAACAGAGAGGAAGGGAGGAGAGAGCAGAGAAACAGAGGGAGACGAAGAGAGAGAGAGAGAGAGAAAACAGAGGAAGGAGGAGAAAGAGAGAAAGAGAGAGAGAGAAAAGAGAGGAAGGGAGGAGAAAAAACAGAGCAGATAGAGAAAGAGAGAGAGAAACAGAGAGGAAGGAGGAAAGAGAGGAAAGAGAGAGAATAACATACACTTATTCCATCAAATAAACAATACAGCTATACCTTTATACAACTACACCTTAATCAATGGCGTCCCCTGACCAAGGTGTTTAGTCCTTCCATCTAATTACAGATCATTATTTCTTCCCCAGCCAATAGCGCGCGGCGAAGGCTTAATGAGGAGAAAAGTAATTACTGCTTTTGGCAAACGTTACTTTGCTGTAGTTTTTTACGGGAGAGCCGGAGACACGCACACACACACACGCCACACACACACACACACACACACACTACACACACACACACACACACACACATGCACACACACACACACACACACACACACACACATTATTATATATATATATATATATATATATATATATATATATATATATAATATATTAGAGAGAGAGAGAGAGAGAGAGAGACGAGAGAGAGAAGAGAGAGAGAGAGAGAGAGAGGAGAAGAGAAAAGAAAGAGAGAGAGAGAGAGAGAGAGAGAGAGAGAGAGAGAGAGAGAGAGAGAGAGAGAGAGAGAGAGACGAGGAGAAGAGAGAGCGAGAGAGAATGAGAGAAAGAGACAGAGAGAGATAAAGAGTGAGTTTGAGACAGAGAGACAGAGGCAATAAGTGAATGGGGAAGAGGAGGAGAGAAGAAAGAGTAAAGGTAACGAAAGTGAAGCAAAGGGGAAATCCAAGAAGCGATCGAAGAGTGAAATGAAGAAAAAGGTCAAGTCAGAAGGGGGAAGAGAACAAGGAACTGAGAAATATAATCCTTCCTCTCCTTTTCTTCTTTCTTTTGTTTATTCCCTTTATCGGTGATGATAATTACTTTATAAAAGATTAGTTGGTAATAAAAATAATTTGATAAGTATCCGTTTGGTGATGAATATTTGAAATTTAGTGATGTTATGCGAATGTATTACATTTAGCTCAAAAAACACCACTAAGTACAAATGACAAATAAGAAATTTTAAAAAATAACTTATAGAAGTAAAAATTAAAAAAAGAGACGAAATAATCATCACACTGAAAAGAAGAGGAAAAAGATAAGAGTAGGTCGTAAAGAGGAGAGAAAGAATGTGGAAGAATCGGGAACAATGGAAAGATTAAGAAAAGGAAATGAAAGGTGGACGGAATGGTAAGAAAAATGATAAAGAAAAGATATGAAAGAGCGACATAACAAAAAAAAACAAAGAGGAAATAACCTGAAAGAAAGGATACGAATCGATGAGTGAAAAAGGGGGAACAAAAGAAGAGAGATAAGAGAAAACGAGGAGAGGAAGAGAGAGAAAAAAAGAAGAGAAAAGAAGATCGAAAAAAAATATCCCTTTTTTCCTTTTTCTCCCCTCCTCTCATTCGATTTCTCTCCCTCTCTCTTATCTTTTTCTTTTTACTTCTTTTTCTTTCTTCTCCTATTCCCCCTTTTCACCCATCGGTTCGTCGGTTCTGAGCGAAAAGACGGCGAAGGAGAAGGAGGAAAGAGGAACGCCAGCTGCAGCGTTTCCTGACATGACGCTAGGAAATGACTCTCCGGGTCACCTTCTGTCAGCTGTCCCGGGACTCGTCGAAATCCTGCCAAGTCCTTTTTGCCAGTCGGGGAGGAGAGAGAGAGAGAGGAGAGAGATAGAGATAGAGAGCAGAGAGAGAGAGAGGGAGAGAGAGAGAGAGAGAGAGAGAGAAGAGAGAGAGAGAGAGAGAGAGAGAGAGAGAGAGATAGAGAGAGTAGAGAGAGAGAGAAGAGAAGAGAGAGAGAGAGAAGAGAGAAGAGAGAGAAGAGAAGACGAGAGAGAGAGAGCGAAGTTGTCAGCTGTCACGGGACTCGTCGAAATCCTGCCAAGTCCTTTTTTTGCCAGCCGGGGAGGAGAAGAGAGGGAGAGAAAAGAGAAGAGAGGAGAGAGAGAGGAGAGAGAGAGAGAAGGGGAGAGGCGAATAGGAGAGAGAGAGAGAGAGAGGAGAGAGATGAGAGAAGAGGATAGAGAGCTGTCAGCTGTCTCGGGACTCGTCGAAATCCGCCAAAGTCCCTTTTCTGCCAAGCCGGGGAGTGAGAGAGAGAGAGAGCGGAAGAGAGAGGAGAAGAGAGAAGTGAGAGCGAAGACGAGAGGAGAGAGAGAAGTTGAGAGCGAAGAGGAAGAGAGGAGGAGACGCGAGAGGACGAGAGAGAGGCGAGAGAGAGAGAGAGAGAAGAGAGAGAGAGAGAAGAGAGAGAGAGCAACGAAGAGAGAGAGAGAGAAGAGATAGATGAGAGAGAGAGGAGAA
>NW_020872073.1:416674-419174 GCF_003789085.1 Penaeus vannamei | reverse complement strand
CCCGTCTTCTCCCTCAAGGAATAACTACGATTACACATGTATACGGCCAGACGTCGTGGTGTAGCCAGTAGGAATCTACTCCCCGCAACTGGTACTCCCTAGGCTGATTAAAATGAGATGAATAGAGATGAGCAGAGAGAAGAGAGAATTTGAGGGCAGGAGAGAGCGAGAGAGAGAGAGAGAGCGCGTCTCCTTTCTTGACTCCATCCTCTATTTCCATTCACTTCTCCTTCTCTAACATATATCTTCTGACGCTCGTGAGGGCACGAGCAATCGAGCGGAGTAGTGTGGTATACTAACGAGTGACAAAGCGAGAGATCTATCTAGGTCTCACATATTCTCCCTTCTCTCTCCTTTCTGCTTTTCCCTTTAAAGGTTAAATCAATTTCGAATTTGAAGACGAGGGGGTGTCGTGGACAGATACACTACAAGGAATGTGTTGTTCCCTTTCGTATCTATCTTTTATTATGATGTATTTCTATCTCTTCATTCTCTGTTCTCTCTATATATAATCTTTCTTTTCTTTCTCTCTTTTCTCTCTTTCTCGTCTCCTCTGTCTCGTCCGTCTCTCTCTCGGTCTCTCTCGATCGGGCGTCTTCTCTCTCTCGTCTCTCTCTCTGTCTTCTTCTCTCGTCTCTCTCGTCTCCTCTCTATCTCTCCTCTCTTAGAAGTCGAGTGCTCATCTGATCATTTTCTCTCTCTCAGGTTCGTGTTTCTCTCTCGTTCACTCTCTCTCTCATTCCTTAGTCTCTCCTCTCTCTCCTCTTCTACTCTCTCTCTGTCTTCTCTCTCTCTCTTCTTCATCTCTCTCGCCTTCTCGTCCGTTCTCTCTTCTCTCTTCTCTCTCATTCTCTCTCTCTCCTCTTCTCTCTCTCTTGTCTCTCTCCTCTATATATCTATCATCTGCCTCTGTCTCTCCTTCTCTTCTCGATATCTTTCTCTTTCTTTCTCTTTCTAATCTCTCTCTCTCTCTATCTATTTATTTATCTATCTATCTATCTCTATCTCTCTCTATATATCGCTCTTTCTCTTCTTTTCTCTCTTCCTCTCTCTCCCTCTCTCTCTCTCCTCTCTCTTATCTCTCTCTCTCTCTCTCTCTCTCTCTCTCTCTCTCTTCTCTCTCTCTCTCTCTCTCTCTCTCTCTCCTCTCTCTCTCTCTCTCTCTCTCTCTCTCTCCCTCTCTCCCTCTCCCTCTCTCTCTCTCTTATCTATCTATCTCTTTCTCTCTCTCCTTCTCTCTATGTCTCTCTCTCTCTCTCTCTCTCTCTCTCTCTCTTCTCTCTCTCTCTCTCTCTCTCTCTCTCCTCTCTCTCTCTCTCTCTCTCTCTCTCTCTCTCTTTCCCTCTCTCTCTCTCTATGTATATGTGTGTGTGTGTGTGTGTGTGGTGTGTGTGTGTGTGTGTGGTGTGTGTGTGTGTGTGTGTGTGTGTATATATATATATATATATATATATATATATATATATATATATATATATATATATATACAAGCTACACAACCAACACACGCGCGTACAGACCATCGCCAACCTTTCCTTCCTACCCCCCTCTCCCCCTCCCGCCCTCCCGTCGGGGCACGAGTCCTGCAGCGCCCATGTCCCCTGATTAGACCGAGCCCTCCCCCCTTCCGCCGGGAATTGAGACGGCAGCCGAAGCGCAAAACCCGAGAGGCGACGTCGGGTCCCTCCAAGCAGGCAGGCAGACGAGCAGGCAAAAGCAGGCGGGGAGTCTCATGAGGGCGGCCAGGCAGAGGCGGGTATTCCTTGTTGCTTGAGACGTGCCGAGTCATGCCAACGCGGCTGCATGACGGGGCAGATCCTATCGAGTCTCGCTGGGTGACTAATGCTGCCCCTCTGGAATGGCGGGGGGGGGGGGAGTTGGTGGTGGTGATGGTGATGGAAGCGATGGTCGTGAGGGTGGCGATGGTGAGACGATAATGATGGTGATGATGGAGAGCGAGAATGGACATAGGTTAAGATTGATAGTAATGGAGAAAGTATGGATGTTGATAATGGACAGGAAATGGTGAAAATGTTGGTGAGGAAAATTTAATTCTCTCTCCCCCCCCCCCTTTAGCCCTCTCTCTTTCTCTCTTTCTATCTCCATCTTTCTACCCACTTCTCTCCTTCTGCATCTATCAACACAGAAAATATATATACCCACACGCATATGAACTAATCCCACACACGCACACAAACACACACACACACACACGCACACACACACACGCACACAGCACACCATTCTTTCGACACACAGCACGACAGCACACCACACACACACACACACACCACACCACACAACACCACACAACTCTCTCTCTCTCTCTCACACACACACACACTCACTCACACACACGCACACAACACACACACACCACACACACACACCGACCCAATTCCACATTTAAACACAAACACACAAAACGCAAATACACACACACACACAACAACACACACAAACGCAAACACACACAACACACAGACGCAATACACACACA
>NW_020872073.1:401674-404174 GCF_003789085.1 Penaeus vannamei | reverse complement strand
CATTAAACTTCAAATACTGAACTTCTTGGAGAAGGATGAGGGAAGGGGGAGGGGTAAAGGGGGTAAGGAGAGAGAGAAGATTGAAGGGGGTGTTAAGACAACCGAGGAGACTATCTCACGCGCCTCTCCCTAAACCGCTTGGCCAGCATATGGAATACACACACACACATATGCACACACACACACACACACACGTCCAGACCGCCATAACAGCATAAATATCCCATTTAAACGCCTCGGAACGCATGAAATATTTATAGTTCGCTCCAGCTCTCCCGCCAAGAAGAAGCGTTTGAGGATAATGGAGAAGTGAGAAAGGAGGCGAGGGGAGGGGGGGTCGGCGCGCCCTACATGGTCTCGCGGGGAAATTTCTCTAATAACGAGGATCGGGGAGTCAATCTAGGGTCTGAGGGGTGGGGTTTGGGGGGAGGGGGAGGGGAAGGAGCCTAGGTGAGGTGAAGGAGGGGGTGGTCTGAGAGGTGGAGGGGAGGGAAAGGTGGAGGGGAAGGAGCCAAGGTGAGGGTGGGGTAGGAGGTGGTCCGAGAGGTGGAGGGGAGGGGGAGGGGAGGGGAAGGAGCCAAGGTGAGGGAGGGGGTGGTCTTAGAGGTGGGGGTTGGGGAGAAGTGGAGGGGAAGGAGCCAAAAGGAAGTGAGTGGGGTCTGTGAGGTGGGGGTTGGGGGCAGGTGGAGGGGAAGGAGCCAATATGAGGTGAGGGTGGGGTCCGAGAGATGGGGAGGAGGGGGAGGGGAAGGAACCAAGGTTGGGTGGAGGGGTCTGCGAGGTGGGAGTTAAGGGGAGGAGTTTTGAGATGGAAGAGAGAAGGAAGGGGAAGAAAACAAGGTGGGAAAAGGGATTTTGAGATGGAGGAGAGGGGGTGATAGAGAGAAAGTCAAGGTGGGGGGGGGGATTTCGAGATAGAGAAGAGGGGTGATGGGGATTTGGCATGGGGGAGAGGGGGAAGGAGAGGAAGGGGAAAAAGCCAAGGTGGGAAGAGGGGAATTTTAAAGATGGAAGAGAGTGGGAAGGGGGAAGGAGAAAGGGGAAAAGGTACCAGGGTAGGGGAAGGAGAAAGAACCAAGGGAGGAAGGGTGATTTTGAAATGAAAAAGAAAGGGAAGAGAAGAAAGATGGAAAAGTAATTTATGAAGCACATGAGAGATAAAGGAGGAATAGGGGAGGCGAGGAGAAGAAAAAAAGGAAACGAAGATGAGAGGCTATATATATACACATTGTAGCGTATCTATCACCCTTTACAGACAGGAACCCACGACAGCCTCTATCCCAACCTCCTTTTACAAAATTACGAAAATGTGATTAGTTTTCATTATCCCTCTCACCTCCTCCCTTCCCCACTACCTCTTACTCTCTTCCTTATTCATTCTCATTATTCCCTCTCACCTCCTCCCTTCTCCCCTACCTCTTACTCTCTTCCTTATTCATTCTCATTATTCCCTCTCACCTCCTCCCTTCTCCCCTACCTCTTCCTCTCTTCCTTATCTATTCCCATTATTCCCTGTTATCCTCCTCCCTTCCCTCCTTACCTCTTACTCTCTCCCTTATCCATTCCCATTATTCCCTGTTATCCTCATCCCTTCTCCTCCTTACCTCTTCCTCTCTTCCTTATTTATTCCTATTATTCCCTATTATTATGTCGGTCACGGAACCACCAAGATGTAATAAAACGCGGCCGAGATTTTGAGAGTAATGGCTGCTTACCTGTGTTTACCTGGCGCTGGCAGGTGGGATTCGCTGCTAATCGACACTTCCGGGCTTGGCAAGGCTGGGCCGGGGATTTCGGAGGCTTATCGGGGAGCCAGGAATTGTATGGCATAGATTTGTTATTGTTATTATTAGTATTAGCGTTATTATCGTGTTTTGGTTATTTTTATCATTATTATTATCATCATCATTATTATTATTATTATTATTATTATTTTCATCATCATCATCATCATCATCATCATCATCATCATCATCATCATCATCATCATCATCATCATCATCATCATCATCATTATTATTATTATTATTATTATTATTATTCATCATATCATCATCATCATCATCATCATCATCATCATCATCATCATCATCATCATCATCATCATCATCATTATTATTATTATTATTATTATTATTATTATCATTATTATTATTATTATCATTATTATTAGTATTAGCATTATTACCGTTTTTTGGTCATTTTTATCATCAGCATCATCATTACAATTATCATTATTATTATTATTATTATTATTATTATTATTATTATTATTATTATTATTATTATTATTATTATTATTATTATTATTATTATTATTATTATTATTGACATTATTGTTATTATTATTATTGTTATTATTATCGTTATTATTGTTATTATTTTTATGATTATTATCATTATTAACATTATTGTTGTAATTATCATCATTATTATCATTATCATTATTATCATTATTATTATTATTATTATTATTATTATTATTATTATTATTATTATT
>NW_020872073.1:384174-386674 GCF_003789085.1 Penaeus vannamei | reverse complement strand
GTGTAGAGCGAAGGCGACGCCGACGATGCAGAGGGCGCGATCTCCGACGTCCGCCATGATGAATCGCCCCGTGATGGGTGACGGAATGCCCGGCTGACTCATCAAAGCCGCAAATTCCTTCGCTCATGAGGTTTAGAGAGGATTTTGATAGGGGAGAGGGGAAGGGGGAAGGGGGAGGGAGGGGAAGGAGGGGGAGGGGAGGGAAGGGAAAGGGAGGGGAAGGAGGGAGAGGGAGGGGAAAGGAGGGGGGAGAAGAGGGAGGGGAAGGGAGGGGAAAGGAGGAGAGGGAGGGGAAGGAGGAGGAGGGGAGGGAAGGAGGGAAAGGAGGGGAAGGAGGGGAAGGAGAGAGAGGGAGGGAGGAAGGAGGGAGAGGAGCGGGAAGGAGGGAAGGAGAGGGGAAGGAGGGAAAGGAGAGATAGGGAGGGAAGGAGGGAGAGGAGGGGAAGGAGGGAGAGGAAAGGGGTAAGAATGAGAGGGAGGGGAAGGAGGAGAGGAAGGCAGGAGGGAAGAAGGAGGGAAGGAGGAAGAGAGAGGAAGGGGTGTGGAACGGTGCCACGTGCGGGTACTAGCATGTGGAGGCCTTGTTTGGATGATGTCGTTTGAGGAAGGTATGTGGGAGTAGGTGGGTACGTTGTCGGGAGGGGGGGGGGTTAAGGGTAGGTGGGTGAGGTAGGGAGGGAAGTGGGAGGTTGTTAGGGTAGGGGGTAAGGGAAGGGGGTTAGAAAAAGTAGGAAAAGGAGGGTAGGGAGGGAAGTGAAATGTTAGAAGGATGGGAAACGGAGGAAGGTAAGGAGAATGAAGGGAGGGGAGAGAGAGGCAGGAAAGAAGAGCAAAAGGTAGAAAAGTTGTCAGGTAGACGTAAAGACATGAAAGTAGGGAAGTTGACAGAAATGAAGACAGACAGAGAGATAAGAAAACAGACAGAAAAAAAACGGAGAAACAGGGAAATAGACATACAGACAGCGAGACAACAAACAAACAAGCAAAAATACGAAAAAAACTAAATGAATAGTCATGATGTTAGCAAAACATTAAAAGACGAGGAAAGCAAAAGAGGTCAATGATCTTTATTAACAGAATAAGACTGATGAAACCATAAATAGAAAAGTTAATGAGAGATTGGTCGACAGGTTAGTATATACGATATATATTTTTTTGATAAATATTTCCCAAACTTTTCTACAAGTCTGTTTATAAGTAAGATACACACATTGACAGCTGCTCATCAAACAAGTGTCATTTTAAAAGTTTACAGGCATGTTTTGAATTCATGAAAAAAATGATGAAAAAAGAAAAAAGTGTGTGAATACATTTTTGTTTTCAAAAACTGTCGGTTTGTATTGTTTTACAGAGTTGCAAAATTTATGAATCAAAGGCGACATATCTAATAAACATTTTCGTATAAACGTCTTACTCTATTTCCTTTTCCCAACCCCCCCCCCCTCGCCCTATACCCCCCTCTCCCCCATCCTTCTCCCCTCTCTCCACCCTTTAATAACTTCTTCTCCCCCCTCCCCCACACCTTCACCCCCCCCCCTCCCCACACCTCCACCTCCCCCCCCCCCTTCCCACACCCTTCACCCCCCTGCCCCCCCCCCCCTCCCCACACCTTCACCCCCCCTCTCCCACTCATTTATATTCACTCAAGGACAAAAAAATATTAGCAATGTTGCCCCACACACACCCGCCCTTTCACAGTGATTGTTAAAAGGTTTGCAAGTGCAAGATACTACAGCTGATGACGCGTGTTGCAACACATATGAAGTTCTGCAGATGGTTCTTTTAGAAGCTCCGGAGTGTTTCCATATGTTGCTCGTAAATCTTCTTTTTACCCCCCCCTCCCCCCACCCCTACATCCCCCTCCTTCTTCCTTCTCCATCTCCTTTCGTCCGATTTCCCTCCCCCACTCCTTTTCCTCTTCCTCCTTCACGCCATCTCCTTTTCCTCCTATTCCTTTCCTCCTCCTCCTCCTCTCTTCTTTCCTCTTTCACTCTTCCTTCTTCTTCTCTTCCTCCTCCTCCTCCTCTTTCTTCTTCCTCTTCCTTACTTCTTCTCCTCCTCCTCCTCCTCTTCTTCTTCCTCTTCCTTCTTCTTCTCCTCCTCCTCCTCCTCTTCTTCTTCTTTCCTCTTCCTTTTTCTCCTCCTCCTCCTCCTCCTCCTCTTTTTCCTCTTCTAAGACTTTCTACAACTCTCTCCCTTGTCCCCTTTCTCCACCCTCTCCCTCCCCCTTCCTCCTACTCCTCTTTCATCCCTCACTCCCTAACCTCCTCCCCTTCCCACTCCTCTCCTCCTTCCATCTCTCCATCCCCTTCTCTCCAACCCCTCATTCCCCACTTTCCCTTCCCATTTACATCCCCACCTCCTCCTTCCCTTCCCTTCCATCCTTCTCCCCACCTCTCCTCATTCCCCTATCCACCCACAGCCTCCCCTCCATCCCTTCCAATTTCTTTCTATTCCCCCTAACCTTCTCCTCCCTCCCTTTCCCTCCTCCCTATCTCCC
>NW_020872073.1:369658-372158 GCF_003789085.1 Penaeus vannamei | reverse complement strand
GTGGGTGGCAGAAGGAGGGTGAGCAAGAGGAAAGGAGGAGAGGGAGGAGGGCGGAGGAGAGAGAGGAGGGCGGAGGAGGGGGGAAGGAGGAGGCGATGGTGGAGGAGAAGAGGAGATGAGGTGCGAGGTTGAGGGAAGTGAGGTGGCGAGTGGGGACCAGAAGGGGAGGGTTTAACGGAGGGAATGGCGGGCGAAGGAGGAAAAGCGAGGCTGGAGGAGGACGGATGGGGGTGTGAGAGGGTATCATTTATATTATATATATATTATATATATATATATATATATATATATATATATATATATATATATATATATATATATTATATATTATGTATATATATATATATATATATATATATATATATATATATATATAATATATATATATATGTGGTGTGCTGCTGGTGTGTGTGTGTGTGGTGTGTGTGTGGTGTTGTGTGTGTTGTGTGTTGCACCGACCACAGACACGCCAGTTGAGGATGTATGTAAAAATACACAACGACAATAGTGATAAAGAAGGGATTAGTCAACATGATATTAGCATTTTGCAATATATTATAATGACAGAGGATGGCGGGAACGAGACTGACAAGGACTTGGAGTAGAACACAGACACCGCCAAAACCAGATCACTGAATACAGATGAATGTAAATATAGATTACAGAGAAATAACAGCTACTACAAGATAAGAAAAAATATTGGTATATAAATAACAAATGAGCTACAGTCTAAACAAATAACACGGGCAGCATTAAGAAAGATTCACACCATACATCTACTCAAAATCTGCGTGTACGAAGTAAGACGAATCCATGAATACTTCGCAATGTTTATAATTAACGGAACACGCCGTCTCACAGAGGGACACTTAACTCTGAAGAAAGCAATTTGTGTTGAATGCACACGCAAGCAGGTGATGTATTGAGCAAAGGAATTACAGCAGGACACAAACATTTGAACACAAGACCATGAATGCGTAACATGAGATGAGGCCTACAGGGACAGAGGAAGGGCCGCCAAGGGAGAGCGGACCGAAGGGAGTAATGCAAGCAAATACACAAGAGGCACACTGAACAAGAATGCTTGGACACAACACACAGAGAGAAACACCCCCACACTTCCCACAAACCACAACCACAACACACACAAACACAAACACACTATTAAACAAACAAAAGTGAACAGTATAGATACACCACACCAACACAGCAGGAGATAAGACCCAGCGCGCAAACAGAAGAAGGGGGAAGGAAAAAGAGAAAGGAGATGAGAGAGAGAGAGACGAAGAGAGAGGAAGGAGAGAGAGAGTATGACGAGAGGGAGAGAGAGAAGAGGGAGAAGAGAGAGGAGACGAAGACCGAGACAGAGAGAGAAGGAAAAAAAAGGGAGGAGAGAGAAGAGAGAGAGAGAGAGGAGAGTGAGGAAGGAGAGAGAGAGAGGGGGGATTAATAGATAAAGAGGAGGGGGGGGAGCGGAGAAAGAGAAGAAAGAGAAATGAGAGAGTTTGTGAAAACTGGGTGAAAGAGAGAGAGAGGAAAGAAATAACATTGAGAAGTTTTATTTTTCTTTCGCAATCGGCGCTCTTGAATCCTACTTTCCATAAAGCTTATCTTCAAATACACAATAAAAGGTGTATAGAGCTAAAGGTCTCTTCCTCGCTTCTGCTCGTAACGTTCAGACTTGTAGCGGAGAAGAAGAAGAAAAGGTGAGATCTAAACAACATAACATTTGTTTTCTGTTCTCTCTTTTTAACTTACCTACTAAGAAAACACACACATATTACAACACTGTACGATAGATCACACTATATATGTTTAAATATAATAAATTATAATAATATATATATAAACAACACAAACACACAACACAACAACAACCACACAAACACACACACACACCAAACACACACACAAATAATCATTAGAGTATATAGATAATTACACCACAACCACACACACAACACCACATCGCTCTGATGCCACGACACAACACACATCATACAATAATAAAAATTAATAATATATTATGTTATATATGTGTGTTGTGTGTGGGTGGTGGGTGTATGTGTGTGTGGTGTGTGGGTGGTGTGATGGGTTGTGGTGTGTTGTGTGTTATATATTTTATATATATATTTATAATATATATATATATAACACATATATATTGTTGTAGTGTATATCGTACAGTGTGTATATATGTGTGTGTTTCTGTGTGCTAGAGTGTGTATGAAGAGAGAGAGAAACAGAAAAACAAATGTTTATGTATTGAGCCTGTAATACCCCCCCCCTTTTCTTTCTTTCTTCTAAAGCTTCACATTCTGAAGTTACGAGCAGGAAGCGAGGAAGAAAGAATTTCCTTTTCTCTTCACCTTTTTGTGTACTTTGAGATAAAGTTTATGGAAGAGGATCAAGAGCCGATTGCGAAAGAAAAATAAACGTTCCATTTTTCTTCTACCTCTCTCTCTCTTTCACCCAGTTAACACAAGAATTCTTCGTCTCT
>NW_020872073.1:359658-362158 GCF_003789085.1 Penaeus vannamei | reverse complement strand
TTAGCTTATAGCTTTTTATGCATATTATTGTCAATAATATTGTTGTTGTTAGTTGTATAGTATCTATAATTTATTCTAATTTAATATTTGTATGGGTATTAAGAGTGGATAGTTTGAGTTCTAATATATATCTAGTAGATTTATTTTCTTTCACATATTATTACTATATAACATCGCTAGATAGTGTGCGTAAGATAGATAGTGTGTTGTGTGTGTGTGTGTGTGTGTGGTTCGATGTGGGTGTGTGTGTCAGTTTGTCGCTGCTGTTTGTGTGTGTGTGCTGCTGTGTGTGTAATGTGTGTTGTGTGCTGTGTGTAGTTCTGTATATATAGATAGTGTGTGTGTGTGATAGATCGTGTGGTGCTGATGCTGTGGTGTGGTGTGTGTGTGTGGTGTGTGTGTGGTGTGGTGTTCATGTGTCACTCACCTATTTGCAATTTTTTTCGTTAGTTAGTTCTATATTTAGTTAATTCCTATCTGCTAATCAATCATTAGTCTTTCATTCTCAACTCAGTATTTATGTATTTCTTGCCTTACTACTCATGTGTCTACATACTCTCGCATTCATTATTTCATGTGGAGAGAACAAAATATATCATCCAGTGTCATGTTCATTGGCAAAATATGTAACAATATAATAAATGAGATAATGCAGCCATATTAAAAATACTATTATATATCATCTAATAATTTATTGACTCTCCTCTGCTATCAAATTTATATATCTACAGCTCACAATCACCACACACACTACACACAGCATCACATGTTCCTTAAGTAATAATTTTCACATCCTCACACACCACACGAGTCATACACACACACTCCACACTACTCTCGATAATGGTTAGTGGTGGATCATTATTAGATATAGCTGACTATTTTGATTATAACAATCGCCACATACACACATGCAGCACAGCATTATTTCACTATTCTCACCACACAAAACACACATATACACATCAACACGAGTACATCAAGTCATTCATGCCATTATGAATGATGATGTGAAAACAGTAGAATGACTCCTCCTTCTATCCTGTTCCTTCTCTTCGCTACTGCACAACACACAAGAGTGTGAGTACACACACACAGGGTATGCGCGTTACGGAGTTGAGTTGTGAGTACCACACCTCAACACATATCAACCCACACACCTGTACGCAGTTCTCTCAAGTGATAACCATACACACCAAGCAAATACCTATACATCGACCACGAGAGCACACATTTACTACTACCATTTCCAGAACACACTAATTATGACATAAAGGCATGTTCAAGGTCTGTTTCCTTAATCAAACATCTTGCAACATTTTAATATAATATACCCTCACTAGTAAGTATTACTATTAAATATACACATATCAAACGAGACACAATTTTAATATATATATATATAATGCTCAAGTCATCTCACTGACTGTGTGTGGTTGCTGTTGTGTTATTGTGTGGTGTGGTTGTGTGATAGTGAGCTGTAGTAGATAGTGTGTGTGTGGTGTCGGGTGTGTGTGTGATGTGATACTTATATTATGTGAGTAGTCTGAACCGAATGGTTTAACTACATATATATATATATATATAGTTTTTTACACATTCCTTATACCGTATAATAATTGAAGTCGTGATTGTGTTGTGTGTGTGTCAGTGTGTGAGTGTCGTGTGGTGTGGTGTGAGTGTGTTAGTAGTGTATCTTGGACTTGATACTATTTTTTTCTGCTTATTTGTATACTCGAAATAGAAAGTATGATAGGAATATTTTACCTCACTATTATATTTTGAGCTATGTACTAGAGGTTTGTAATATGAGTAACAATGACCCAAAGTTAGTATACTATAGATGTTTCAAGATAAATTGTTTTTATAAACGATAGCAGTGAACTAATAAAATTTATTCTATAATACAAGGGTGATGGTGAGAAAGTAGGAATGTGATTAGTGTTGTGGTTATTGGATGTGATAGTGTGGTATGTGTGTGTTGTGTGGATCGCTGTGGATGTGTGTGTGTGTGTGTGTGTGTGTTGTGTAGTGTGTGTGAGATAGATTATATAATAGAAACGTAGAAAAATTATTACAAATTGATGAATAAATGAGTGAATAAAAAGAAAAAAAGTAAAAGTTAACTACTATGGTATAGCAGAGAAAATGATGATAGAAATTAATTATTTATTTTTTTTTAGTTTTCGATATCTAGTTCATGTTATATATATATACGTTCTATATTCATTCATGATTTATTGATGTATTCATCCATTTTACTGAGCTCATTTATGGCTATTTTGTTTCTTATTTAAAAAATTATATTTATTTATATTAATATATTTTATATAAAATAAAAAAAAAAGCGCAAATAACGTTTACCATGGCTCAACGCGTCTACTACTTCACTCTAAAAAGATAAACGTAGTGAGATTGAGTAGAAAACTTAATGATGGAAATATAATGAACTCAATATGCATACCAGGCATTAAACTAAGCAAAATATACTTTCATAAAC
>NW_020872073.1:336376-338876 GCF_003789085.1 Penaeus vannamei | reverse complement strand
CCCACTTTATAGATATTTCTTTACTGAATCACCAGTACCCAACTATAACCATTTACGTCCAGAGGCAAATAATTGTACTTAAACTGCTTAATGACCATCAGTCAGCCTAACACGCCCATTTGGTAATTAAACTCCAGTACAGATGTTGTTAAACTTGAGGCTTTTCAGTATAAGGGAAAAAAAAAAGTTTGGAGAGATTAAGAAAAAAAGAAAAATAGAAAAAGAAAAAGAAAATTGCTTTTGAGAGGAATATAAAACTGTTCTTCGCGATACAAAGAGGAGGGGGGGAGGGGGAGGCGAGAGTGGGGGGGGGAGAAGGAAGGAGGGAGGGGAGGAGGAAGAGAGAGAGAGAGAGAGAGAGAGAGAGAGAGGAAGAGAGAGGAAGAGAGGAAGAGATAAGTGAAGAGAGAGAGAGAGAGAGAAGAGAGAGAGAGAGAGAGAAGAGAAGAGGGGAAAGAGAAGGGCAAAGAAAGAGGATGGAAAAAAGAGAGAAACGGGAAAGAGTGAAGGGGAAGGGAAAGAAAGAGGAAAGAGAGGAAAAAGAACAGGAGAGACAAGACAAAAAAATGCATAAAAAATAAAGTAGAGAAAGGAGAATAAAGAGCGAAAGAGCGAAGAAGGAGATAGGAATAATGCCGAAAAACACACGAGAAGGGAAAAGGGGAATAAGATAAGAGAAGAGAGAAAAGAGGAGGAGGAGGGAGGGGGGGGGACGTGGACCCTCCCCAGGCCCAGAGTGAGGCGCAGTTGGGCATAGATGTCAAGATCACGTGATTGATGTCGTGTGATTTCCTTCTCTATCCGATTCTCTTTCATTTATTCACGGTTCTCTATTCCTCTTCAACCCCCCCCCCCCCCGCTCCCCCTTACCTCACTCTCACTCAAAATTTGCTGTTGCTCTCTTTCTTTCTTTCTTTCTTTCTTCTTTCTGTCTGTCTGTCTGTCTGTCTGTCTGTCTCTGTCTCTCCTCTCTCTCTCTCATTTCTATATCATTTCTTCGTTTTCTCCTATTGCAATTCTTACTTTCGTCAAAATCATCATCACTTTTGTCACGATTATCATCATTACGATCATCATCATCATTATCATCATCACTATCATTAATATCCCAGTCATCCTCATCATCATAACATTTTTTTTCCCTTTAATTTTTGTTATATATATTCTTTCCCTCTTTATTTCTCTCTCCCTTCCTTCCAAATCTTTCTTTTATCCTCCTGCACTACTCTTCTTCTCTCTCTATCTCTCTCTCTCTGTCTACCTAATTTACCATAATTGCATCAATTACCATCGCAAAGTAACATTCATAATTAATGGGAATTAACAGCACTAATAATCTCAACAATGTTCTCATTCCCTTGAAATATAATTAAAATACAAAATGGAGTAATGTGGATAATATAGTGATAACATATAATGTGGATTGGGAATATTAAACTATATAGATTCAGATCCCATACAGTGTAGTCATTATGAGGAATGGGGATGGTGGTGGTGGAAATATATAATGACTGTGGTGGTGGTGATGATAATGATGATGATGGGTGTGGTGGTGGCGGAGGTGGTGGTGGTGTGGTGTGGTGGTGGGTGGTGGTGTGATGATAATGATGATGATGGTGGTGGTGGTGGCGGAGTGTGGTGGTGGTGGCGGAAGGTGGTGGTGGGGTGGTGGTGTGGTGGTGATGATGGTGATGATGATATGATGATGATATGATGATGATGATGTTGTCGTCATCATTATCATCACCACGATGATAATGATGACGACAACAATAACGACCACGATGCCAACACGATGCATAAAAATAAAAATACACGACCACAAAACAAATCCCAGGCAAAACACCACACACACACACAAAATACGAGAGAGAGAGAAAAAAAAACAGAGAAAAAATAAAAACAAAGACCCAAAACAACCAAACAACCAAACAACCCCTCCCATAACTGCCACACCATAAATTCATTTTCCTTCGCTTGGCAGGCTCCGCGCAATCACACAGACAAGCTTACCGAGTCTTCTGCTGTAGGACAAGCGAGAACACAAAGCCCTCACATTCAAATAAAGGGGAGGAAAGGGAGGGGAGAGAGGGGAAGGAGGGGAGGGGGGAAGGGAGGGGAGATGAGGAGGGGAGAATGAGGGGAGAGATGGGAGGGGAGGGGAGATGGAAGGGGAAGGGAAGGGAAGGGAGAGAGGAGGGAGAGTGAGAGGGAAAGGGAAGGGAGGGAGAGAGAAGGGAGGGAAGAGGATAAAGGGAAGAGATAGGAGAAAGGGAGGGAGAGAGGGGAGGAGGGAAAGAGGAGGGAGGGATATAGGGGAAAGGGAGTGAGGGAAAGTAAGTGTGGGTAGGAGAGGGAAGGGGGTAATGGAAAAGGGGGAGGAAGGTAGAATAAGAGAGGGGAAAGGAGGAGGAAAGGAAAGGTGGGAAAGGGAAGGGAGAGAAAGGGAGGGTGAGGGAGGAGCGAATTGTAGGGGACGCGCAGGCGGGTGACAATGAGT
>NW_020872073.1:293970-296470 GCF_003789085.1 Penaeus vannamei | reverse complement strand
TCCCTACTCACCCTCCTCCATTCACACCTTCGCCCTAATCCTTACCTAATCACTCTATCCACACTCCGTCCCTCCCTAATCCTCCCTCTCCCCTCCCTCTCCCAAACCTAACCCACCGCCACTCACCTTCTCCTTCTCACCCTCCTCGCCCACCTCCACCCACCTCCACTTACTCACCCTCTCATCCATCCTCTTCCCTCCCCACCCCCCCCTGAAGCCACGCCGTTGGATACACAGTAACCGTAATGAAACCTTTAACTTGCGCGCAGAAACATTGTAAACAAGGTAAGCAAACAGGCTGCCAAAGGACCATGGGAACACGCCGTCGCATGGCATTTAATATTCTAAACTGTGATATTACTCTCCTCGCTTAGGCTTGGGTAGGGGCGAGGGGTGGGGGAAAGGGGGGGGCTTTAGAAAGGTAGGAGGGAAGGTGGTGGGGATAGAGGAAGTCAGGGAGGGGGGGAGGTAAATATTTACATCTCGTTACACAAGGGAGAGAGCAGAGAGAGAGAGAGTGAGAGAGAGAGGAAAGAAAGAGAGAGAGAGATGTATATGTACATGCATACATACATGTATACACACACATACACAAACACACATACATACATACATATATATATATATATATATATATATATATATATATAATAATATAATATATATGTGTGTATGTATGTATGTATAATATATTTATAGATACTGTATATGTATGTGTGTGTGTGCTATATATATATATAATATATATATATATATATATATATATATATATATATATATATATATATATATATATATATATATAATATATATATATATATATATATATATATATATATATATATATATATATATATATATATATATATATATATATATATATATATATATATATATATATATATATATATATATATATATATATATGTGTGTGTGTGTGTGTGTGTGTGTGTGTGTGTGTGTGTGTGTGTGTGTGTGTATAAATATGTTTATAGATACCGTATATGTAAATATATATATATATATATATATATATATATATATATATATATATATATATATATATATATATATATATATATATATATATATATGTGTGTGTGTGTGTGTGTGTGTGTGTGTGTGTGTGTGTGTGTGTGTGTGTGTGTGTGAACTAGCAGTTTAATATAAACAATTTAATGTTTAATTTCCGATGTAAATTGCTTACGGGGGTAGTTACAGACCAGCTAGTGATCGTCCGTAACCCCCCCCCCCTGGAAGCTTGATTACGATCACAGGGATTCAAACCCACCGTTAAACTGCTATTTTTTTTTTTTTTTATAAACAACAATACACAAAATCACAAACAGAGAAAAACGTTCGCTAATGCGGCAAACTACAAAAGACATGAATAAAACTACGAAACACATAAGACACGTGGCACGCAACGAAATAAAACACGTGGCACCCAACAAAGAAATGAGCACGTGCACCACGCAACACTAAACTACGGTAAAACACATGAAGAGGCTAGGACAGAGCACTAAGACACAAAGTACTAAAACCCGTGACAAACGCGCAACGCTGAAACACGTAATAAACACGTCTCTAAAATAAGTAACACATAACGCTAAAACACGTAATAAACACGTATCCCTAAAATAAGTAACACATAACGCTAAAACACACGATACCGGGCACGAAACTCATGCTGGGCACGACGGTGACACAGGACACGCACTTAACACTGAACTAGACGGAGAAGTTATCATGGGCGCGACGGAGTACCGAACGCACGCCGCGAGGTCAAGTCATGAGCGCAAAAAGGGGTCGAGGTACGTAACCTGGGGACGTACGGTACGGCAGCCGGCGAGTGGAGAAAGAAAAAGCTCTCCTCAGCTCGTGTGTCTCTCTCTCTCTCCGCGTCCCTGGCCTGTCTGCCTGCCGAAGCTCCTCACCAGGTGGACGAGGGCAAAGCCGAACGTCGTGAAGACGGACCGAGACGGTGGTTCGCTCGTCCGCCTCGGAGGCTCGTTTCCCCGCGGGGCTCGAGGGTGCCAAAGGCATGACGAGACAGGGGTGGGGGATCGTGCCACTACAGGCCTACCCGTGTTCCTTGGGAGGATTGCCTCGTCGCTGCTCCTCCGCCATAGGCCTAGGGAAGACCTCTCTGCCATTGCTGTTTTTTGCCGTTTTTCTGGGTTAGTACTTGACTTCTGTGCTAGGGATTAGGGCGATAAATTAAATCTTATTAATGTATCGCAAAGGCAGGATTTTCTGTCTTTTTTGTGTTTCGTCTGTTTTGTGTTTTCTGTCTATTCATTTTGGTGAAGGAAATTTAAATATTGAGTTTACTTATTTCCAATTCATAGATGATAATAACAAATTTTTCAATTACTAAATAATAATTGATAATTGAATATAATCCTTGATTGACAATGAAAGGTGAATGACATAAAATGAAAGATGAATAATGACTGACAATAAATGATGACTTCAATGAATCAGTTTATTTATAAGA
>NW_020872073.1:286470-288970 GCF_003789085.1 Penaeus vannamei | reverse complement strand
ACGATCGCCCTGTTACTATTCTTTCTATACTATCCAAAGCTCTTGATAAAAATTGTAGTTTCATGGAGACCAATAACCTATTATCTAAAACGCAACATGATTTTAGAAATAGTTTATCAACTGAAACAGCTTTGCTACAGATTGCAAATGAACTAATAAATTAATTATGGTTTAGCAGTTATTTAGCTACAACGACCCAATCACCAAGAACTGATGAAAGCATGGCATCAAATCAACCAGTATCTGTATCCTACAACGATCTATTTTACAATTTTCATGATTTATCAACCATGGTGACTCAGTAAGCAACCGTTATACAATAATAAGAAACACCCAATATATTCCTACACAAGCAAAAAATATTTTAACATAATAGGCTTAAACTTCATCCACACAAAACTCTATGGATATTCATAGGTAGTCGGCAGAACATTGCTACAATTCCCAGTGACACAGCCATGGAGTTGAAGACTGCTCTATCAGACCACACACTTCAGTGAAAAATCTTGCACTTCGACAGATTTATGACAAGTGAAACAAATTTGACAAAATACTCAGAAAAGTAGTGGGTACACTGGTAAATCATCGGAAATCCAATCACCACTGAAACTAGAGTCACGGCTGGGCAAACTCTAGCTATAAGCCTAATTAAACTTGATCAAACCCAGATATAGAAGGTATAAAAATTACAAGATTTTGCTGCATGAGGTCATATGAGTAAAACAGATCACATCACCCTGCATATTCAAAATATAAAATGGATAAAAGTCCATTTCAGATACAGTTGTGATACATGTTTTCATTTACAAACTCATTCATGGGAATTATCCATAATGGTTATTGACCTTAAAGGTTTCCAAATTCGTCAGGCAAATTCTCTTTGTGTTAAAAGATCGAATACCGAATCAGGGGAACGACAGATGCAAATGCGTGGACCCAAGATGTGGGACATGCTACCAGATAGTATTACAGACATTGCAAGCTTCTGTAATTTTGAAACGAAATTTGGAAAACACCTCTCTAGTATACAGGAATACAACTGTAAATACAGTTGTATTCCTGTAAAGATGAACCCTTGTAATATATGTACTAAAGTGTTTTGACTTTGACTTTAATTTGACTAATCATCTATCTACATGTATTAATTTATATTTATCATAATATTTTATGTATGTGTTTTACATTTATCTTTCTTTGCATTTCTTATGTGTACAATACTTTACACTTGATCTTTTCTTTCTGTGAGCTATTTTCTTTTTATATTTTCGCAGATATTCATAGGGAAATAAGCTTTATATCATGAACAAGGAATATTATCCATATTTTGTTTCAACTGTTCAAATATCTTCGATTATGAATATCTAACGTTCGATGAGTTTCACAATTATGAGTTTGAAAATTGTGACGAGTTTAATGATCATGGGTTTGGTCATTATTGATAGCAATTTATTGATTTATAAGTTGGATGTTTGGAAAGTTATGTATTCAGCGCCATTCATTTGGCAAACGTAATTAAACAGTTTATTTATGTCATTCATATTTACCTCTGTGAAGTACCACTGCTGTTTAACCATGTTAGAATGCATGGAAATTGTGCTGGATCATCGTAATGAAGTATTATATTTGAAATTGCTGCTGGGAATCGCAAAAAATTTTATAATGTTCTCTATGGGTCTTTATGGTATAATGAAAATATTGCAGTTAGATGAATGTGATGATGAGCATATTGGTAATTACTTGATATAAGTAAATGGGACCTCATATGACCCAGAAAACACGAACAAAAGCATTTCATTCAGTAATCCGATGAAAGTGTGATACACATATACCCGCGCACACAAAGTGAATATACATCGCAGAAAAAATGATATCATGAAGTCCTATTATTCTTCACTTAAAAATTCTTTATATTCGGACATCCGAGAACTTGTGCTAAACATTTTAACGGATTAAAAAAAAAAAAAAAAAGAAATTGGAAAAATTCGATACGAAAAAATCAAAATTTTAGTTTCACTCCTCTTGTGTTCTGGTTCATTCATACATCTTGAGAGCGTGCAGATCCTCTCTGGCTCCCTTTATTTCAAAATAATTCTTGTATCGCCTTGCATGCTCTCTAAACAAGTACTTGAGATGTTTACAAAGACAATGTAAAAACTATTCAGCAATTCCACATATACTTAGTGAAAGAAATGCTGAAGAGTAATGTCAACCATATGGCTCAACCGGATTAGTTGGCCGTCACACCGAGGCCCTACCTGCTGCCTTCCTCCCTGGCATCGCCCTTTGTTCGCCCAGGGACTTTCTCCCCCTCGAGCAATGCAATCTCCCCTCGCCACGAACTCTCCCCCTTTGTCCCGGCCGGAGGCACTGACACCCCAAAATGCAGAAGCAGGCACCGTCCCAGGAGGAGTCGCTGGGTAAAAGGACGTCTCATCAGGCAGACCGGGAGAGATCGAGCAGACAGAAGAACAGGAGCAGTCGCAGGACAGGGCAGGTCACC
>NW_020872073.1:260075-262575 GCF_003789085.1 Penaeus vannamei | reverse complement strand
ATAATGCGTTTCTTTTGGATGTTCTCCTCTTTGGCATGTGTGGATACATGTATACGTATGTTTTTTATATAAATGTAAGTCTGTGTGTGTGTGTGTGTCTGTGTGTGTGTGTGTGTGTGTGTGTGTGTGTGTGTGTGTGTGTGTGTGTGTGTGTGTGTGTGTGTGTGTGTGTGTGTGTGTGTGTGTGTGTCTGTGTAGATATAAACATAATATATATATATATATATATATATATATATATATATACATATATATATGTTTATGTTTATATACATATACATATATATACTATATATATATATATATATATATATATATATATATATATATATATATATATATATATATATATATACATATATATATATATATATATATATATATATATAGTATATATATATATATATATATATATACATATATATATGGTGCGCTAATATTCCTAAAACAGATACTTCAATATTCAAAGCATAACCAAAGCAAAAACTCAAGGCCGGCCTCCAAGCGCCAGGTGACTCTACCCAGAAGATGAGGCCGATGAAGGCTGGCACTGTGAGGGCCGTGGTGTAGTGCCCGAGCCAGGCGAAGTAGATGGCGATCTTGGAGCCGAAATATTGCTGGATCGCCTCTGTGGGGAGAGAAAGGGATAGTATATGTGATGTAGAAATGGTATGATACGGTATGTTATGAAATAGCTGTATTGTGTGTCTATCTATACACGAATCTTTACGTATGTAGTCAATATATATTTTCGAAGACGTGTTCACATAAGAACGTCCACTGACACACACGCATACAGCTTCCCGTCCCTCAGAAATTCTCAACCGCCCGCCCCCACCTTCTCCACACGCAATCTCCTCCAAAAACACACACACACACACACACCCAATTGTCTCTACCCCCCCCCCCCCTACACACATACAGATACACACATTCCAAAACATCCCTATTTCACCTCCTACACGTAATCAAACTTACCAAACAAAGCTAACACCCCTTTGACGATCCCTCCCCCCCCCTCCTCCCCCCACGTGCACCCCAGCCCCGCCCTTGATACCCCTCTTCTCACCCTCATACCCCCCCCCATACCCGTCTACTCACCAATAGGCTGGTACTTGAAGAAAGTCTGAACCCACGTGACCCTCAGCGCCTCCAGCTTCTCGTAGTCGTGAAGGGGCAAAATCCCATGGATTAAGCCTTCGGATTGGAACTTAGGAACTGAAAGGATGCGAAAATGTAATTTAGAGAGAGAGGAAAATATGATATCAAATGTAGAAAAAAAAGAGTATGAATAAGAATATATTTCACTTTTATTTCTGAGGAAAGTTTAATTAAAACGCGTCAAGTGCATCTCCTGTGCTTTGAAGTTGCCTATTCTTATTAATACTATTTTCACTGCAAATTATACTGTGGTTGTGATGTTGCTTCTTCCTAGGAATATCTGGCTTGGTTGCGGTAGAGAAATGTCACGTTATTTCGCCAACAAAAGCTAGGAATATGATTTAAGTAACATATGAAGATCATTGGGCGTCATTTTTAAGAATATTGATAAAATATATTTTATTGATAAGCAGGATGACTTTTGGCTTATGGACACCATTGCACAAAATAATTCTGCATAAAAAATTATACATATCTATATAAGCGAAACCTAGAAATCACTTCACGATTAGCTAATCACTAATGACACAAAAAACGCAATTAAAGCAAAATATATGAATATGATGATTTCAATTATGCTAATGTTAGGAAGAATTAACGACAGCCTTTCAATTATAAATCGAGATAAAATGCGAATCTCTGACTTTAACTTCTATTAGAAGAGCTGGATTATGATAATGATAATGAAATCCGATAACGCGATCTCCATATATGAGTTGTATCTTTGAAAAAAAGGATGATAGATGCACGAATGAAATTATGCCCAAAGTTTGGGAATATTCGGTGATCTGCGAGCGAGGGAGAGGGAGAGGGAGAGGGGAGGGAGAGATAGGGGAAGAGGGAAAAGGGAGAGAGAGGAGGAAGAGGAAAAAAGAGAAAGAGAAATAGGTAGGTACTCCCATACATGTGTGAGTGTATTCATCTATCTATTTATATACATATGGATATATATATATAATATATATATATATATATATATATATATATATATATATATATATATATATATATATATATATATATATATATATAATATATATATATATATATATATATATATATATATATATATATAATATATATATATTATATATATATAATATATATATATATATATATATATATATACCTTGTCTTTAATTTTATTTATGTTATAGTTTACTGATTTATGATTAGTAGGAAAAGGGAGCTAAGGTAGTAGAGAATATCGTTGCCACATAAGATGTTCATAATGAAATGCCATTTGTTTATAAATATACATATGGTTAAAAATGTTTCTTTGATGGGATATTTGGCACAGAGTAAAAGAGGAAAAATTATATCCCCACGAACCTGGAGA
>NW_020872073.1:247575-255075 GCF_003789085.1 Penaeus vannamei | reverse complement strand
TAAAATACGCAACGATTACACATAAGCTTTATCGCTTTTATAAAATGCATTCCTCGATTTGAAGGCACGTGTATACAAATCTATCTGTCTATCTATCTACCCAACTATTCTTGCATCAGCTAGTTGATCTATTTAACTATCCACCTCTCTGGCTGTCTCAACAAATCCTAGCTATTCATATTTCTATCCATCTATCTATGTATCATCTATCTATCTATCTACCTATATATTTGTCTGTCTATCTATCTGTTTGTCTATCTATCTATCTATCCATCTATTTAGCTATCTATCTACCTATTTATCCTTTTACCTATCTATCTATCTGTCTCATCTATCTCTATTTATCTCTCTATCTATCTCTCTAACTATCTCTCTATCTATCTTTCTGTCTATCTATCTGTGTGTGTGTGTGTGTGTGTGTGTGTGTGTGTGTGTGTGTGTGTGTGTGTGTGTGTGTGTGTGTGTGTGTGGTGTGTGTGTGTGTGTGTGTGTGTGCGCGCGCGCGTATATGTGGTGGTGTGTGTTTGCAAAACAAAAAACAAACAAACCCAAAAAAACATGCATTAAAATCACCTCTATGATCTTTTTGCCTCTACTAACACAATCATTTCATATACTAATTACCACCATCAACCACAACCCTAAAGTCCACAACCGAAGCCCAAAACCCACGCATCCGAACACCGCCTCACCTGGAATATGGCGAGCTCCGTGTGCGAGAGTTCCCTGAGGCCGCCGCTACTCCTGCTCCGTTTTCACTAGACGCATTTCCTCGCCGCCTTTAATCAATCTGCAGTGGGTGTGGGCATCCATTTGGCACCGTCCGTGGCACCATTTGGCATCCAGAGCGGGGTGCGGGGTGGGAGGGGGAGGGGGAGGAAGGGGAGGGAGGGGGGAGGATGGGGAAGAGGAGTAAGGGGGAGGGTGGTGGAGGAAGAGGAGGAGGAGAAAGGAGGAACGAAAAGGGGGATGAGAGAGTGAAGGAGGAGGAGGAGGAAGATACAGAGGAGGTGAGGAGGAGGGAAGAGAGTGGAAGGAGGGGAAGAGGAGGAGGAGGAGGAGAGAAGAAGAAGAAGGAAACGAGGAGAGGAAGAGGCGAAGAAAAGGGAATGAGGAAGATAAAGAGAAAAGAAATGAGCAAAGAGAGAAGGAGGTTGAGGAAGGAGGAGAGGAAGGAAGGGAGAAAAGACAAGAAGAAAGAGAAGGAGGAGGAAAGGGTAGGGGGGGGCGAGTGCCAGGAGCCAGTCGACGAAAGGCGAAGAAACATGTGGACAAAGAGAGAAAAAATAATAATTCAGTTGAGATCTTGTGAAATTGTGAATGAATTCGACGAAATGACTAATCTAGTTGACGAAGTGCACGATCTTTCAATGGATAAGAAAATGCTGATAAGAATTTTAAGGAAGTGCTGTGGGTATCAGATGCTGCAGATGACGATTATTGTTATTATTATCCTTATTATTATAATTATTATCTTATTACTATCATTATCATTATCATCATCATCATCATCATCATAATTATTAACATTATCATTATTATCATTACTATCATCATTATTATCAATATTGTTATCACCATCATGATCATCATTATCATCATCATCTTTATAATCATTGTCATCACCATTACCATTATAATTATCAACATTATTTTTTACCATTATTATTACCATTATTGCTGTAATCATTATTGACATTAGTTATCATCATCACCATCATCATTATCACTGTCATCGTCATTATCATAAATTATTATTGTTATTAACATTATAATAATTACTATTCTTATCACTACTACTACACCACAACAATGCACTACCATCACTATCATCAAACCAATCATCATATCTTTCACTGCCATTCGTGGTGGGATCATTATCACTCTTACTCATTTTCCCTTATCACTATCACTATCATGTAATCAAAACTAAGGCCATGTCTCGGCACAAAACACAACACATAAACATCATCTCCACATCTATATCTTATCTTTAAAAGATGAATAAATATATAATAAAGCAAGCATGATAAGTTCTGCAAATTCTCTTATCATAATTGTTTTATCATTTACAAAACGCAAAAGAGTATATATGATTATCTACTTCTTAAATATAATAACTTAAAGGCATAAAATTCACAGTAGAAAATCGTAATAATATAATAACATAAAGGTACAAAATTCATAATATAAAAAAATGATAACATCGTTTTGTCAGATTTAATGGAATAAGAATAATAATAATAAAGCAACTAAACGCCCCAATAAACACGAAAATATGATGGTGTTATTTTTCTCCATTTTTTATGAATGCGGGTATTCCTTTTATATTAGAAAAGGGTTATGAACTTCTGCCGGAAACATATTTGAGTATTATAGCGCGTGTAGGCTGTCTTGTTTGTTTGTTTGTTGTTTGTTTTTCGTGTCCTCGATCTTTTGCTCTTCCTTTCTTTGTCTGTCTGTTTGTCTTTTTGTTTGTCTGTCGGTTTCACTCTCTCTCTCTCTCTCTCTCTCTCCTCTCTCTCTCTCTCTCTCTCTCTCTCTCTCTCTCTCTCTCTCTCTCTCTCTCTCTCTCTCTCTCTCTCTCTTCTTCTCTTTCTCAACCATCTGTCTCATCTATTATATTATATGTTTATCTGTTTATTTATTTATCTGCCTATTTCTCTTTCTCTTCCTTTCTCTCCCTCCTGTACAGTAAATCCATTTATGAATATGCGGATGGACAAACAAACACACACATACACACATTATAGGCACGAAACAACACACAAAAAATGGCAACAGGTGAAAAAAAAAGAAAAAAAAAGTAAAAGCAAAAACCCAATTCCTGTCAAGCGAGAGGAGGAGGCCGGCCACTAGAGGAAATGGCAATCTCAGAGTGGATCCCAGAGTAAACAAAGGGAAGGATAAGACACCGGGACAGGAGAAAGAAAACGGGAGGAGAAAAGAGAAAATGGGCAGACTGGAAAACAGAGAAAATGTAAAGATGGCACGAGAGAAAAGGGGTAGACTTTAAAAAAAGAAGAATGGACGAATTTTAAAAAGAAAATACAAATGAAAGAAGAAAATAGTTGGTTTTGAAAAAAAAATGGGTAGAATAAAAAGAACAATTGATCGGAATGGAAAGACAAAAATAGTAGATTATAACAAAGAAAAATGTAAGGACTAACTAAAAGAAAAATGGAAGCTTTTTCTTTTGCGTGTAAGAAACATAAAGAAGAAAAACGGGTTGACATGGAAAAAAGGAAATATTGTCAAAGAAGAAGAAGAAGAAGAAGAGGAGGAGGAAGAAGAAGAAGAAGAAGAAGAAGAAGAAGAAGAAGAAGAAGAAGAAGAAGAAGAAGAAGAAGAAGAAGAAGAAGAAGAAGAAGAAGAAAAAAACGGGCAGACTAATAGAGAAGAAATGAATAGTCCAGTGTGTGCCTTGGCCAGTACCAAGGGAAACCGAGATTACATTCCAAGATAAACTCTGTATCTGTATCCTAAGCATCTCTCGTTTTTTTTTTTCTTTCTTTTGTTTTCTTTTCTGGTAAATATATATCAGTCCTCTGAGCAAGTAACCTGTGTTTATTTTGTTTCAAGCTCCATTAATTCGTGGAAAAGACAAAGATGCTTTTTGTTTTAAAGGTAAATTCATGTAATGACAAGGGGGGGGGATGAAAAAAAAAAAAAAAAAAAAAGGTGCCACAGAAGGGACTATGTGAGTATAGGGTGCCAACTCTAAGACCAGATTAGGAACCTTTGGTATAGACAAAAACACGGATAAGAGCAGGTATATGATACGGAAAATCAATAGAGAAAACAACAGAAAATAAGTAGATTAAGTATTCAAAGAAATTAAAGACTAAAAGCATAGAGCGAGTAGAGAGATAAGTAGATTTTAAGGCATCGATTGATATATATTTTTTTATTTCATTCATACATCAGTCCGTCTTACTACGAAATGTCTCTTTATTAATCTGTTTTTTTTCACATATGACATGAATATCTATTTACCTATTTATCTATTTCCTTATCTTTTAATCTCAATATAACTCTTAGCATTCCCATATTTAATTCTATATTTTATTATCAGATTTTAGGAGAGAGTGAAAGAGCAGAAAAAAATAGAAATCGGAAACTGAACGAGAAAATAAGCAAGACGGATATCCTTGCTCAAATGTAAACAAATGACGTCATCATGATCGCATTAGCGGAGGCGAATGTGTGTTTATGTGTGCGAATGATTTTGCAAAAGGTGTGTGTATGTGTGAGGTGAGTGTGAGTGTATGTTTGAGTGTATCTCTTTCTCTCTCTCTCTCTCTCTCTCTCTCTCTCTCTCTCTCTCTCTCTCTCTCTCTCTCTCTCTCTCTCTCTCTCTCTCTCTCTCTCTCTCTCCTCTATTATTGTTATTATTATTGTTATCATTATCATAATTGTCATCATCTTTCTCCACCCTTTTCCTCTCTCCCTTTCCCCTTCGTCTCTCTCAATCCTTTTTACATCCTTTCTTTTTCTCACTTCGCTCTCCTCATGAATCGGAGGGTCCTGTCTCTCCTCCTGCCCTCGCTCCCTTAAATCCCCTCATCGCATTTGGGCGTTTTTCCCCTCGTGGCGCCCACCAGGAATGCCATAAGTGTGGGCGCTGTGCTGGCGTGGGCGTGTGGACCCATGTGGACGTGAGTGTATACACGCGCACATGGACACGTATTCATATCACGCATGGGAGGACACGGGAGAGAGAGAGAGAGAGAGAGAGAGAGGAGAGAGAGAGAGAGAGAGAGAGAGAGAGAGAGAGAGAGAGAGAGAGAGAGAGAGAGAGAGAGAGAGAGAGAGACGGATTTATACCACGCATGGGAGGACACGAGAGAGAGAGAGAGAGAGAGAGAGAGAGAGAGAGAGAGAGAGAGAGAGAGAGAGAGAGAGAGAGAGAGAGAGAGAGAGAGAGAGAGAGACAGAGAGGAGAGGAGAGAGAGAGAGAGGGAGAGAGAGAGAGAGAGAGAGAGAGAGAGAGAGAGAGAGAGAGAGAGAGAGAGAGAGAGAGAGAGAGAGAGAGAGAGAGAGAGAGACGGATTTATACCACGCATGGGAGGATACGATCATTTGTACAAGTACTTGTCATTCGTGCATATAAACATGTACACAGGTACACATATATAGAGACATATGGAAGAGAAATGAATATGAATATAGATAGATGGAGATAGATAGATTGAAAGAGAGAGAGGGGGGGGGCGAGAGAGACAGATATACAGACAGAGACAGAGAGAGACAAGAGAAGAGAAAAAAAAAAGCATTCAGGCAGACAGACAGGAAATGGGAGACATAAAAGAAAACGACACTGATGTCAAAACTATTATAGGGGAGACTACTCAAAACTCAAGGGAGCCAAAATTTAAAATACTAGGAAACAGTACAGGGCGAAAAGGGTGAGAAGAGGAACACGTGCTAAAAGGTGAGAGATGGAAGTGGTAATGTTTATGTGTTGTCTCGGGACCGAGGTGAAAGCGAGGGGAAGGTAGGAGAAGGGGAAGACAGGAGAAGGGAATTCATGACAAGGGAAACAAAATGACAAAAAAGGTGATAACGAGAAAATGTTAATGGTTCTACTTTGGGAGAAGGATCAAGGGAGAAAGGGGAGGAAAGAGACAAAAAAAAAAAGAGCTAAATGGGAGAAAGGGAAAGTTAGATGAAAAAGACGAAAGAGGAATCTAAAAAGAAATAAGAGGGAGAGAGAGACAGACAGACAGAGAGAGAGAGAGAGAGAGAGAGAGAGAGAAACAAACAGAGAACAAGAGACATGAAGAGAGAAACAGAAACAAAGAAGTAAAACACAGACTTTAGCCGAAAGGACTTGGGAAAATGGGCCAAAAGGAAACGTCTTCCGCCAAATAATCTAATTCGTGTCCGCCATTTTCTTCTTTTTCCTCTTCCTCGTCCGTCCTTCTTCCTTCTTTACTCTTTCTCATTTTCAGAGATTTTTCCAGCACCGCGCATGGATCTCATTACATTCGTGACATTAGAAACAGCAACAGCGTTCGTCCATTTAGCAAAATATCGCAGGATTTCAACGCTAAATTTTCGAATTGTTCCGCTAAGAGTCTCACAAAAAAAAGTCACTCTGAAGAAAGTGACATAAAGGGGAAAAAAGAGGAAAATGCACTACGATTACAAATCTTACTCTGACGAAGAAAGAAATAGGTGCTGACCGATCTCGAAAAATATATATATACATAAAACACGAAATCAGGCTCGTCCTCCGAGGAAGCCAAGACGACCCCGCTCACTAAGCCGTAGTTTGGGAGAACGTAAGGATTCAAAAGGCCGTTCTTCCGCCGCCGTTCCCGCTAACGAGGAGGCGACGTCGAACAGTACTGCCTTGGGATGGTTATCACTCATATTATTATTATGATATTATTATTTATTATTATTATTATATTATTATTATATTTTATTATTATGATATCACTCGTCCGCACGCATGCACCTAGATGCGTGGACATACACATGCACATACGCTCACACGCACACATACACACATACACACGCGCACGCATACATAGGGGGGTTGTGATTGAGAACTTTATCTAAAATCCTTTACTTAATCTATCATCAATTTTCATGATGAAGTTTACATCATGTATATTTTTCCATTAAGTTGATCAGATCATATTGACGCAGCCGACATAATATGATTAACACTTGTTCCATATCAACGCCTGATGATATTTATCATAACACAAATATCGTGAATATATTACAGATACATTACACACGCACCTATAACTGAAAGCAACCTCCTATATAAGATCCAAAAAATATATACATGAGTTCCTCGAAAAAAAATACGAAAAAAAATCACCAGATGTCTCATTTCTGCGCCGATGTGGACCCCAGGGGTCTTAGTGCTCTATGGGGGTCTAATGTGTTCCCGTGGGGGTCCAGCAGACGCCTAAAGGGATCTAATATTCGGCTCCAAATGTTTGGAATATTAGCATGTGCGGTTTTATATTTTTCGTAAATCCGGTACCATGAAGACACATGGAGGTTTATTGATGTTATTATTAATACATTTTATTCGTTTTTTTTTCTTTCTTTCTTTCTTTCTTTTTTCTTTCTTTTTTTTTTTTTTTTTTTTTTTTTTTTTTTTGACAGGTAAGATAAAAGTAGTCTATTAGGGGAAAAAAAATACAGCAGTGTGCACAGAAATATTTTGTGTAATATTGTGTGCCTGTGTTACCATTTTTTAATTATCTATTGGCATAAATAACAATCAACAACATAGATCCTTGCAATTCACAAGCTGTAGATATTAAAGGATCACTGAATGACAATCAACAGGCTATTAAAGAACCTTTTCCTTATTTCACAGGAAAATATGCTTATAAATGGTTGCCTTCACGAGAAAAATGTTGATCAGGTATCTAGCTGACGATAAGATAATTAAGAGTAAACAACAGATTAAAAGGAATAATATAGATAGGGATGCCTATGTTATACATGTGTTCGTGCAGATATTAA
>NW_020872073.1:240075-242575 GCF_003789085.1 Penaeus vannamei | reverse complement strand
CATGTCTATCAAAGCCAACCATATGAATACTGACCTTATTTGCATAAATTGAGATTAAAAAGACGAAAATTTCTAAAGGTAAAAGATCGCCAGAATGCGACTCCACTTAATGCGACTCAAGAGTAAGTGGAATTTCATCTTTAGAAAATGTTTTGATTTTTTTTTTCCCTTCTGAAACATCATTGTTAATTCATGCTTCGTCTTCTCTTGGCTCTCTCTATTCTCTTCTCTCTCTCTCTCTCTCTCTTTTCTCTCTCTCTACTCTCTCTCCCACTTTCTCTCTCTCTCTTCTCCTCTATCTTTTCTCTCTCTTCTCTCTCTCATCTCTCTCTCTCTCTCGCTCTTCTCTCTCTCTTCTCTCTCTCTCTCTCTTTCTTCTGCCATTCTGTTTCTCTTTCTTTAGTCTTGCCTTCTTAATCTTTTTCTATCATTCCATCTCTCTCTCTCTCTTCTATCTTCTTGATGGCATCCAATCTATCTAATCTATCTATATCTATCTATCTTAGTCTTATCTCTCTCTCTTCTCTCTCTCTCTCTTTCTCTCTCTTCTCTTCTCTCTCTCTCTCTCTCTCTCTCTCTCTCTCCTCTCTCTCTCTCTCTCTCTCTCTCTCTCTCTCTCTCTTCTCTATATATATATATTATAATATATATATATATTATATATTATATACCTCTTCTCTCTCTCATCTCTTCTCTCTCTCTCTCTCTCTCTCTCTCTCTCTCTCTCTCTCTTCTCTCTCTCTCTCTCTCTCTCTCTTCTCTCTCTCTCTCTCTCTCTCTCTCTCTCTCTCTCTCTTCTCTCTCTCTTACTCTCTCTCTCTCTCTCTCCTCTCATCCAATCTCCTATCTCTGCCCTCCCCCCCCTTCAGCCTTATCAGCTCCCCCCCCCCTCCCCGTATCTCTGCTGGCGCCCTTTCATACCCTCCTAAAGCGGTCACCAAGTCATGAATCTTAAGGAAATGAAGAAAATGGATCACGGGAGAGGCTCTTGGGAAGGAAGGAGGAGGAGAAGGAGGGAGAGGGAAAGAGGAGGGAGGAGGGAGGCGGAGGAGGAGAAGGAGGGAGGGAAAGAGGGGAGGAGGAGGGAGAGGAGGAGGAGGGAAAGGAAAGAAGGAGGGAGAGGGAGAGGGATGAGGGGAAGAGGAGGAGGGAAGGAGGGAAGGAGGAGAGAAGTAGAGGGGAAGGAGGGGGAGAGGAGGGAGGGGGAGGGAGGGAAGGGAGGGAGGAGAGGAAAGAGGAGGACGAGGAGGAGGAGAAGTGAGGGAGAGGGAGAGGGGAAGGGAGGAGAGGAGAAGGAGGAGGAGGAGGGAGGAGAGAGAGAGAGAGAGAGAGAGAGAGAGAGAGAGAGAGAGAGAGAGAGAGAGAGAGAGAGAGAGAGAGAGAGATGAGTGAGATGGAGAGACAGACAGACAGACGACAGACAGAGAGAAAGAAGAGAGAGAGAGGAAGAAGAGGAAGAAAGAAAAGAGGAGAAAGACAGACCGGGCAAAAAAGCGACAGCGACCGAGAGAGCCTTCTGACCGCGGGCCAAAACAAGGTCATGCACTGCTTGTGAAGCTCCCCCCCCCTCCCTCCCCTCCTCGCTCCTCCTTCCCTTCTTCCTCTTGCCTCCTAATCCTTCGCTATCAACGCACTTTTATCTTTATTTTTTCCTTGTCTTTTTTATTTTCTTGTTTCTTTCTCTTTTTCGTACGTCGTTGCCTTTTCTTTTTTTTCCCTTCCTCTTTTCTTGTTCATCTTCTGTTTTCCCTTCCTCCTTTTCTCCTTAACATTATCATTTTTATCTTATTCTACCGTCTTCCTCTTTTCCTTCTTCTTCCCTTATTCCTTTTTCGCGTGTTTTCCTCTTTCCAATGTCTTATCTATTTTCATTCCCTTGTTCATCCTCCTCCCTCCCCTCCCTCCTCCTCCTTCGTTCGTTTCACCCCCCCCCCCTCTCCTTACCCGCCCCCTTCCCCATGACGTCAGTGTCTAAGACCCCCCCCCCCCCCCGCCTTTCTCCTTTTCTCTCCTCCGCTCCTTTCTTTTTTCTTCTTCTTCCCATTCCCCTCCTTCTTACTTCCTCTCTCCCTTTGTTTCCTTCTTCTGCATTCTTTCCCTTTTTTTCCACTCTTCTCCCTTTCCCTTCCCCTCCCCCTCTTTCGTTATCCTTCTTTCTCCTTTTTCTTTTCCTTAAACGTTCTATTTTTACCTTTTTCCATTCTTCCCTCCTCCTCATTCCTTTCCTCATCCCCCTTCTTTCTTCATTCTCCTCCTCCCTTTTCTTCCTCTTTCGCTCCCTCCATCTCCCTCTCTCTTCTTCCTCCTCCAAACTTTCCTCTCTCTCTCTCTCCTGCTTCTTTCTCTCCGCATCCCCTAGACTATCTTTCTTCCTCTTCCACTCTCTCTCCTCTTTTCCCCTTCCAGCTCCAAAGCCTTCCCTCTTCCCTCTCCCCTCCCCTTGCCTTTCCTTTCTCTCTCTCCCTCTCTCTCTTCTTCCATCTTTCCCCTCATCCCCTAC
>NW_020872073.1:222575-232575 GCF_003789085.1 Penaeus vannamei | reverse complement strand
ATTATAACCTTAAATTCATAACCATTACAAAGTGCAATACTTATTTTACCCATACACTATAAATGAAACAAACTCAGTCTAAAAATACGCATTTCATTTCCTATTTGTCTTCCAACACACATCCCGAAAAATAAAGTATAAACAACCCATACGCAGTCTAGCCATAAATTCACAACCGTGCAAACAACACAAACTAAATCTAACATCGATTGGAATACGCATTTCACTTTTGTTCTTTGTTCCACGGCCCGGAAATGCAACGTCCTTTCCGCGTCCGTTTTCCGCCGAACAATATCATAACATTCGGAATTGTACAGCAGGAAAACAGACGACCCTTTAATTACAATTGTGTGGACAGTAATGCAGTTAATTAAGGACTAACGGTCATTTGAGTTAATGGGGAAACGTGCTTATGGCGGTTCTTAAATCATTGCGTAATTAAGGTTAATTACGGGAGGCGTAATGATGAACGGTGTTGCTGGCGCTATCAGAGGATTATGATAATGAGAATTATGGGGATGGTGATAGGGATTACGGTGGCAAAATGTTTAATGGAAATGATAATGAAGAGGATAACAAAAAAGAATATTAAAACGTAATGATAATGCTAGTAATAATGATTATGAAAATGATGATTATAGTACCACTGCTACTGTTAACATGATAATCATTAAAATAACATTAATAATGATAACAGTGATATTATTAATAATAATAATGCCGTTGATATTATAACAATAACAATGACAATGATGATGATAATGGTGATGATAATGATGAAATATGATAAAATGATTGTCATTATTATTTTCATTGTCATAAGTCCTCATTATCAATATAATTATGATTTTCATCATCATCATCATCATCACCTTTTTGATGATGACAACAATAGCAATAATTGAAATAAACAAGAATTTTAAATTTGGCGATATGAACAAACAATACAGATTGAATACCCCATCAATACCCAGTGCAACTACGTTATTTCAGTAATAAGCAGTTACGTCACTTTTACTATTGAAGGAGCAAATTTACAGCATATTAACAGCATGAATTGGCTGTGTTATTCGCCCCTATCTCTCCTTACCTTTTGTGTGTTTGTAACCATTTTCGTGTTATTTAATTTTGTTGTTATTTTGATTTAATCTTGGTTTAATTTTTGGTTCTTGGGTCGATATTATTTTCGTTTCAGGAATTATATTCTTTCCATCATTATTATCGTCGTCATTGACATCAGTGAGATAAAAAATCATTATATTCATATAATGATTTTTTCTATCTCACTGATGTCAATGCTGTTATCTGATAGCATCATAATCCTATTTTTGTTGAAATTGTTGTCATCATCACTTATCAGTATTATCACAATATTCTTCTCTTTATGCTGTTATCATTATAACCTTCCCTCCTCCTATTTGTTCTTAGATTTTTATAAACTTTTACGTTCGGTTCTTCAAAGCTCCATGTATCAGACTGAAGCACACAGACATACTCTGAAGCATTCGATACTGATAAATCTCTATCAAATCTCTGAAATTGTTGGTCATATTACAATACGATGATGCTTTATTTGTTACGTTGTCCATGGATCAGGAATCTATTTATTAGATTTCGTGGATGATTCGAATCCGTGTTCGGATCACTACCGGTGCAATTAAAGGAATGAAAGAAAATGGGTGAAATCAAAGAAAATGGGTTTTCTAGCAACAGAATATTCGTTTTCTTTTTTAATTGTATGGTAGACTTACACATGTATGCATCTGAGTGGCCCTTTGTGGAGGTTTTCTCTCTAGTTCTATGTTGTTTTTAGTTTTACATTCGTCACACAACCCACAGAGAAGCCCACGCAGTCTCTCTTTCCAGTCAGTTTCTTATTAAGTATGAAAATCTGATCTCACTCTATATACGCTTGTGATATCTACAACTTCTGAGCATTTTGGTAAAACACTCTAATAATACTCGATGAAGTTAATTATCATATTCATAAGGGATATTTCGGCGCCAGAGGGTCGCAAAATAAGCAAAAACATCAAAGGCTTACAGAAACCCTGTTAGCAAGGGCGTTCACATCATCGCACCGTGTAAATGCGGCACAAACAGACAACGCAACACATACGTGAATGGCTGTTCACTCGGCGACCACAATATGTAGGATCGACTTAATTACCCCGGGAATGAGCCGGAAATGTGGGGTATCAGCTGAATTATCTATGCATTAGCAGGTCTAGGGATAATCATGCGTGTAACCTAAGGCCTATAGGATTTCTGAGGGGGGTGGGGGGTGAGCGTGGTGTTAAACTCGCACAATATTGATACTGATAAAGTTAAAAGAGTCTATCATTAAGTCCTTTTTGGAACTATCCGGACGTAAATGTGATATTGACAACATGGATGGATGATGATCAAGATAATGAAGATTAAACAAATGAGGCTGGTGATAACGATGATATGATGTAATGAGTGATGATGATGATAACAATGATGATAGTGATGAAAAATGACAAGACCGCCTCCCCTAAACACCTAAAATTCATTTCATTAGCATTATTATCTTTTTCACAGAAAATATGAATTGACAGGAAGGAAAACAAGCGAAAAGAAACAAGAATGAGTAAGCTAATACAACCAAACACGCAACATCACCAGGCTCAAATATCAATGAAATGTCACGGCAGATAATAATATCAAAGAACTGATGAAATAATCATTAATTGAAACAATCAGCAGACGGTGAGAATGCGTCCAAGATTTTAAATACAGCCATTCCTTTTACTGGCCAAATTAATGCAATTTATCATGGTATTGAATATATCTGTACTATTATCATCACTTGTTTTTGTTGTCACTAAGAGTAACGATAATAATGATGGTAATAATATTATTATTGTTGCAAGCTTTATTGTCATCCTTATTATAATTATAGTTTTCTATAATTAATAGTTCAATATATTGTTACCATTAGAACACGATCATCAAATTATTGTAGTTGTGTGTGTGTGCTGTGTGTGTGTGTTGTGATTTGGGTGTTGCATCTATATGTGTCGTGTGTGTTCGTGTTTCTGCATATACGTGTGCGTGTGTTGGTTTTCTGTTATCATACCGTCTGTTGTGTCGTGTTTGCGGTATACATGTGTGTTGTGTCCTGCATAACGTGTGGTTGTGTTTGGTATACTGGTGTTGTGTGTTCTGCATAATAACGTTTGTGTGTGTCGTGTTTGCGTATACGTTGCTGGTGTGGTGTGTTTGCAGTATATCGTGGTTTGGTGTTTGCATACTACGTGTGTGTGTGTGTTGCTAAAGTGTGTGGTGTGTGTTGCATACTATCGCTGTGTTGTGTGTGTGTTTGGCGTATAGTGTGTCTCTGTTTGCATATACGTGTCGTGTGTGTGTTGCATATACCGTGTGTGTTTGTGTAATAAACGCAGCTCACACGCTACCCTCTCGCCGCCCCGATCCTCCTGTCCAACAACACATTCGCCCTCGACTTTCCGGAATTTCCCGAAATATGTGCGCCCGAATGTGGCGGCGCTGATATGTGATAATCCAGCGAACGCGTATGCTCAGAGGAGCAAGTCCCGTCGGCGAGACAGAGCCGTTCTCCTTGGCTCCCGTCCTCTGCTTGGAATACGGCGTTCTGCTGTTGGGGTTGGGGATCCCGGGGAGGAGAGTCTCTCTTGCTTGGCTTGAAGTGAGGCAGGGGAAAGGGAAGGTTTGTCTTGGGTAGGGAAAGGGGGCGAGGGAAGTTCGGGTTTTTGTCTGCGAGGGGAAGAGGGTTGGCGAGGTTTTGTCTAGAGTGGGTTAAATATCAATGAAATGTCACGCAGATATAAATATATCAAAGAACTGATGAAATAAAGCATTAATGAAACAATCAGCAGACGGTGAGAATGCGTCCGAGACATCTAAATATTACGAAGTTTGGTTGTTAGATCAACAGCCTTACCTTTATCAAAAAAAAAAAAAAAAAAAAAAAAAAAAAAAAAAAAAAAAAACAGTACGAACTGGCCAAATGAATGCAATTTATCATGGTATTGAATATATCTGTACTATTATCATCACTTGTTTTTGTTGTCACTAATAGTAACGATAATAATGATGGTAATAATATAATTATTGTTGCAAGCTTTATTGTCATCTTATTATTATTACTATTTTATAATCAATAGTATCTAATTATTGTTACCATTAGAATCACGATCATCAATAATATTGTGTGTGTGTGTGTGTGTGTGTGTGTTTGTGTTTGCATATACGGTGTGTGTGTGTTTGCATATACGTGTGCATATACGTGTGTGTGTGTGTTTGCATATACGTGCGTGTGTGTATAAACGCACGCACACACGCTACCCCGCTTCCCTCCGTCCAACAACATCGCTCGACTTTCCGGGCAATTTCCCCCGAAATTGATGGCGCCGACTGTGGCGGCGCTGATATTGATAATCCCGCGAACGCGTATCGCTCAGAGGAGCAAGTCCCGCCGGCGAACAGAGCCGTCTTGCTCCGGCTTGCTTGGAAATACGGCGTTGCTTGGGCGCTGGGGATCCCGGGGAGAGAGTCTTGCCTTTGGCTTGAAGTGAGGCTAGGGGAAGGGAAGGTTTGGCTTGGGTTAGGGAAAGGCTGCGAGGAAGTTCGGGTTTTGTCCTAGAGTGGGAAGGAAGGCTGAAATGTTTTAAGGAAGTGGGAAGGAAGTTTATTGAGAGAAAGGGAGGAGGAAGTTTTAACTAATTTCAAGGGGTAATTGGTTTAATCTAAGGAAGCAGAAATAAAGTTTTCATTTGATTTAGGTAAATTGAGAAGGAAGTTTATATTATTTATATTAGCTCAGAGGAATGGAAAGGACGAGGTCTGATTAGATTTGGGGAAAGCGAAGAAAAGTTCTGATTTCAAGGAAAATGAAACAGGACGCTGAGATTTGGTTCAGGGATTTTTTTTTTTTTTTTTTTTTTTTTTTTTTTTTTTTTTTTTTTTGCTTAATATCAGGAAATAGAGAAGGAAGGTTTGACCGGATTAAGGAAAGGAAAAAAAAAACTTTGATTCGATTTAAGGAAAGGAAAAGGAAGTTCTCATTTGATTTAGGGAAGGGAAAAGGAAGTTTTTGGTCAGATTTAGAGAAAGGGAAGTCTTGGGTTAACGTGGTTCGAGGAAGAAAAAGGGAGGTTTTGAGTTCATTTAGAAAATGAAAAAAGTAAGATTTGAAATAGATTTGTAGAAAAACGAGATTGTGAATTCATTTACTTTGATATGACGAAAGAAAGAATTTTTTAGTCCATCTGGAGACGAGGAATGTCATGATGAAAAGGATGAAAGAAAAAGAAAATGATAGATAGAAAGACTAATAAATTTTTTCCCTCTTCTTTATTTTTCTACCTCATTTTCTTTACCATCATCTTTTATTCCGCTTTTTTTAAAATAAAACCCTTTAGCAATTACATAGCCTGAAGATGATAGAGACAGAAGGATAAAACTTATAAGCACTTTAGAGAGAGAGAGGAAGGAGAGAGAGAAAGAGAGAACGAGAGAAGAGAGAGAGAGAGAGAGAGAGATGAGAGAGAGAGAGAGAAGAGAGAGAAGAGAGAGAGAGAAGAGAGAGAGAGGAGAGAGAGAGACAGAGAGAGAGAGAGAGAAAGAGAAAGAGAGAGAGAGAGAGAGAGAGAGAGAGAGAGAGAGAGAGAGACGAGAGAGCGAGAAAAAGAAATCCTTTGGACTCCATTTTAATTAGCATTTCAACTTCTGGGTTGAGAGATTAATACAGATTCGCAGTTCTTCTGAAAGGCTCGCACTTGATAAGAAAACACCAATAGTACAATTAAGAGAAAATAACGAATGAAATAGAAATATTCTTCTCAACCCATAGAATATTAGAAAAAAAAAAATAAAACATAAAATAAAATCTAAAAAAAAAATCCAAAAAAGCAACATGCTTTAAAAAATACAAAAAACTCAGAAGATAATGATAAAAAAAAAAAAAAATCATCCTCATAGGACCTCCTCTTAACCATTGCTTTATCGACTTCCAGGTTAAGAGATGACAGGCAGCGACGTTTTGGATATTGGAAATCGAAAGCGCGCTGTGGCGGCGAGAGCCCGAGGAAAAGTTCTTTGGAGCTCTTCTCGCATGGAGTGCTCTGTGTGTCGTTGGTGATGGGGAGCGCGTGGGGAGTGGTTGTTGTGTGTCCTGTGTGGGCTGTGGAGGGGGTGGGATGGGTGGAGGGGGGAGGAAGTGGGGATGACTGTGATGTTTGTGTGTGTGGTGGGGGGGGGGAGAGAAGTGGGGTTGTCTGTTCTGTGTGTTTGCTGTGTGTTTGTGTGTGTGAGTGGTGTGTGGGGGTGGTGGGAAGGGGGGTGGACGAGGGGAGAAGTGGGGTGGCTGACTGTGTGTTTTTGTGTGTGTGTGTGTGTGTGGAGGGGAGGGAGAAGGGGACGGACTGTCCTTTGTGTGTGTGTTCGTGTGGGGGGTGGGGGGGAGAAAGTGAGCTGTGGGACTGACTGTGTTGTGTGTTTGTATTTGTGTTGTGTTGTGAGTGTGTGTGTGGGGGGGAGAAGTGGGTTACTTATTTGTGTGGGGGGGGGGAGTGGGGTTTGTTTGTGTCTGTGTGGTTTGTGTGTTGTGAGTGTGGAGGGGAGAAGTGGGACTGACTGTGTGTTTTGTGTATGTGTGAGGGTGTGTGTGTGGGGGGGGGGGAGAAGTGGATTGATTGTGTGTTTGTGTGTGTGTGAGTGTGCGTGTGAGTGTGTGTGTAGGGGGGCGGGGAGAGAGTGAATGTGTGTATGTGTATGTGGGTGGGGGGAGGAAGGTTGATTGTAAATGCTGTGCGTGTCTAAGTGAGTGTGTAATATATGTTAGTGTGCCTGTGTATGTGTGTGTATGTATGTATTTGTAAATCTGTGCGTGTGTAAAATCCATCACAGAAGTAAACGAAGAAATATAATTATTTGTCCGCGTGTGAGTTTGTCTGTGTAAATATTTAGACTCAAACGAAGAAGGAGGAAGAAGTTTGAAAGTGTCACATTCTCTCTCTCTCTCTATCTATCTATCTCTATCTCTATCTCTCTGTATTTCTCTCTCTTTCTCTCCCCCCTCTCTCTCTCTATCTATCTATCTGTCTATTTGTCTATCTATCTATCTATCTTTCTATTTGTATCTATCTCTCTCTTCTTCTATTTATATCCCCTCTGTTTTCCTGTCTCTTTATCTCTCTCTCATTGTATGAGCATATATATATATATATATTATATATATATATATATATATATATATATATATATATATATATATATATATATATATATATTATATATATATATATATATATATATATATATATATATATATATATATATATATATATATATATATATATATATATATATATATATATATATATATATATATATATAATATATATATATATATATATATAAGTATAATTCTGTGTGTGTGTGTGTAGTATGTGTGTGTGTGTGTGTGTGTGTGTGTCTGTGTGTGTGTGTGTGTGTTGTGTGTGTGTGTGTGTGTGTGTGTGTTGTGTGTGCTTGTGTGTGTGAATGTTTAAAATTGTTTAACAAAGCCAGTTTGAATCCATAATTTTTTTTACTCAATCTTTCCACTAAGCATCAGCGGAATTCGGGAACATGACTTTCGAAAGATCCTACACGCTAAACGCCGACTGACACCGCGGAAATTGCTCCCTAATATTATAGTGTGTTTTTGTAAGAGCGGTTGGGCGCGGTTCTGTGTGAGTGTGGGTGTCGGTGGGATGAGGATTATGGTGATTCGAGTTACAACAATATTGTTACAAAATAGATGGGATTATTATAAATTATGATAATAACTATAATAATAATGTTAATGATGGTAATAACAGTAATGATAATAGTAATGATAATAACCATAATGATAGTAAAAACAATAATAATAATAATAATAATAAATAATATAATGATGGTGATGATGATGATAATAATAATAATAATGATAATAATAATGATTATCATTATAACAATAATAATAGTAATAAGGAAAATAATGATGGTGATACTCATAACAGTGACTAAAAATAGTAACAATAAAAACAACAATAATACTTGGCTGCTTGATGGTAATAACAATAATAATAATAATGATAATAAAAAAAAACAATATAAATAATAATAAGTAATAATAATAATGATATGATGATGATGATGATGATGATGATGATGATGATGATGAAGATGATAATGACAATAATAATAACAATAATGTTAATAACAGCAGTAATGATTATAATATTAATGAGAACTAAAATTATGATAAAGATAATAATGATCATATAATAATAAAATAAAGATAATAATAATTATTATAATAATAATAACAAAAACAATAACAACAAAATCGATAATACCAACATGAAAAATAAAATACAACAATAATGATGACAACAAAAACAACATCAAAATCACAACAACACAGAACTCATTATCATAAAAAATACAACTTTAACAACAAGGAGTTCTCACGGGGACTCCTGTTACCCTATCGACTTTCTTGCTCTTTCGAAAATGTTTTAGATTAGTGAAAGAGGATATCTTGATGGGGGGGGGGGGGGGATGTGCACTTATTTTCATTATCATTATTATCAGTAGTAGTAGTATTGCGAATTTCATTGTCAGTGTTATCATTCATATCATAATCTTTCGTTTTCATCATTATCATTATTATCATTGCTTTCGTTATCTTTATCCTTGGAGATAGGATAATGAGAGAGAGAGAAAGAAGATGAAAAAGGGGAAAAAAAAAGAGAGAATGAAAGGGGAAGGAAGGAGTGGAGGGAGAGGGGAATGAGAGAGTGAGAAAGAGAGAAAGAGTAGGGGGGAAGGAGAGAGAGAGAGAGAGAGAAGAGAGAGAGAGAAGAGAGAGAGAGAGAGAGAAGAGACGATGAGAGAGAGAGAGAGAGAGAGAGAGAGAGAGAGAGAGAGAGAAGAGAAAGACGGAGCCAGAGAACAGAGAGATATACAGACATACAGAGAAAGAGAACAGAGAGAAAGACAGCCAAACAGACCCACAGACAGAGACAAAGAAGAAGAGTTAATTTCCATATTCATTAAAAGAAAAGAAAAATAATAACACAGAATATACGTGAAGACAAAGAAGATTATCAACCTCCATAATTTTTCCATTAAGATTTTCCTCATCAGGCTCGCGGCGCATGCTGGAATTTACTTCGTACTTCCTTATACAACATCAGCGAGATTCTCTGATCCACCAAGCAAGAAATTTTTCGAAAGTTTATTTTTTATTTTTTTTTTTCTTCTTTTTCGTCCGTTTTCTGTTCCTCTTTTTTTTTTCTAAAGTGGGGAGGGAGGTGTTTTTAACTTCATCTCCGGTTTTCTTTGAGGGAACATTAGATTTTGTTGTCGCTTTCTCTTTTTCTTTTTCTTTCTTTTTCATTCTCTTTTTGGGTCTCTTTTTAAGGTGTTGGAGGGAGGGAGGGAGGACGGCGGAGAGATAGGAGAGGGAAGAGGGAAGGAATGAGCGGAGGAAGGAGGGAGGGAGAGCAGAAGGGAAGGAAAAAATGGGCAAGGAGGGAGGAAGGATATGAAGGACTGATGGAGGGAGAAGGGGGGGGAGGGGGGGGCAGGAGGATATTAAAAGAAGAAAATATCCTCGTTGTTGTTTGTTGATGATGATGATATATGAAGAGGAGGATGGGAGAAGAGGAAGAGAAGAGAGAGGAGCAAAAGAAAGATGATGGAAAGGGAAGAGGAAAGAGGAAGAGGGATAAAAAGTAGAAAAGAGCTGCAGGAGGAGGAGGAAGTGGTGACAGAGGAAGGAAGCGTAGCAAGGGATGGAAGAAGATGAAAAAAGAAGAGAAAGATAGAGATGAAAATAAAGTCTTACACAGAGAGAGTGAGCAAGAACGGAATAAGAATAACGACGAAAAGATTAATATCATGAGAAAAGAAACAGCCTCTTCTATCCATCACCCCCTCCCCCCCTCCGCTCTTACCCATC
>NW_020872073.1:217918-222475 GCF_003789085.1 Penaeus vannamei | reverse complement strand
TGTCCGCCTATGGATCATCCACAGGAACGAAATGAAGAGAACCATTCCAAAAACAATTTTGCTATAAGCAATCATATGTGATTTACCTATTGCAATTAAGGGTGATTTTCCTCATTACCATAATCAAAGTGAAAAAAACATGGTACCACGAAAGATCCAATATTTTCGCAATTTTCTTTTTCATTTTTTGTCTTCAGTGTGAAAGAAAAACGCCTGTCTGTCTCCTGTGCGCTCTCATTTTCTCTGTGGCTCTTTTTCTCCCTGTTGTTTCTCCTCCTGTTCTTTGTGCTGCTTCTCTGGTCTCTTTGTGCCCCCCCTCCCTCTCCTTGAAGCTGCCCTTGTGTCTGTCTTTCTCTTTGCTCTCTCCTTTCCTACTATTTTGAACTTTTTCTTGTTTACTTTTTCTCGCTCGATTCATCCTCTCTCTTTTCTATGAATGCTTATTCTTCTCGTTCTTCTCTAATTTACTCTTCTCTCTCTTTCCTCTCTCTCTGCTCGCTCTCTCTCTCTCCTCTCCTTCTATCTGTTCTCTCCTCTCTCCTCTCTATCTATCTATCTATTCTAACTATCTAATCATTTCCTCTCTCTCATCTCGTCTCTCTCTCTCTCTCTCTCTCTTCTCTCTCTCTCTTCTCTCTCTCAAATCTTCTCTCTTCTCTCTCTCTCTCTCTCTCTCTTCTGCTACTCTCCTCTCTAACTCTTCTAAACTCTATTTCCTTAATAAAGATAATCGTTATTCTCGCTGTGACAATATCAGTAGTCTTTCCTGAAATAAGCTCCGGCCTCTGCTTTCTGAGGCTCGTTTCTTAAATCTGTTTTTGTTTGAAATTGGAATTCTTGTTTTCTTCACGACTTCATTCATTTAATTTCATTCCAACGCTTGGAATTTAAGAGGTCGGTAGGACAGCTGGGTGATTAAGAGAAGAGAGAATGTGGAAGATAAGAAAGGAGAAACAAAAATACCAAACAAAAATGAGCTCCTCCTCCTTTGCCTCCCTCTATTCTTCCTTGCTTCTTCCCCTTTTCTCACTCCTCTTCCATTTACCTCCACTCCATTTTCCTCCAAGCCTTTTCTTCCCGTATACTCCGCCTTTTTATCCATTTCTTCTCCCTAACTATATCCCTTTCCTCTGTCCTTTCATCCCCCCTCCCTCTTCCCTCCTTCTTCCTCTTTCTCCTTGCTTCCCCCGTCTCCTCCTTCTCCCTTCTCTTGCCTTCCCTCGATTCCCTCCAAACCTCCCCTACTCGAACTTCCTCTCCCTCTTCCCTCCCCTTCCCTTCTCTCTCTCCTCCTCTTTTTCTTCCCGCTCTCCCACTCTCTCTTCTCCTCCTCTCTCTCTGCTCCCCACCCTCTTCCCTCCCTTCCCGCTCTCTTCTTCTCCCTTCTCCTCGCGGTTCCTCTCCCTTCAACTTCCCTCTCTCGTATACAAACATCTACCTGATTCTTTTATCTTTCTCTCCCTCTCCCTTTCTCCTTTACCCTCTCTCCCCTCCATACTTCTCCCTTTCCTTCTCTTTCCCTTCTTACCTCCCCCTCTATCCTTCCCCTCTTTTCCTCTGCTCCTCCCCCATCTCCCCATCACCTTCCACCCCTCCCTCCACCCCATCCACTCCTCCACTCCTCCTAACTCCTACTCCCTCCCCCACATGCCCTCCCCTCCTCCCCATCCCTCCCTCTCTTGGCCCTCACTCTCCCCTCCTCCCATGCTCCCCCTCCACCTCCCGTCCCTGTTCTCCCTACCCTCCTCACCACCTCCCTCGTCCTCCTCTCTTCTCTCTCCCCCCTCCTCCTTGTTCTACTCCCTCCACTCCTCTCTCCCTCCTCACCCCTCCCCCTCCCCCGCCCCCACCCGCCCCGCCCACCTCCCCCCTCTCCTCCCCCACTCCTTCCTCCTCCCTCCTCCTCCCTCCTACTCCCTCCTCCACAACTCCCCCTCCTCCCTCTTCCTCCTCCCTCTCTCTACTCCCCTCCTCCACCTCTCCTCCACTTCCTTCTCCACCCTCCTCCGCTCTCCCTCCTCCCTCTCCCCCTCCCCCCCCGCCGCCCACCGTCGGCGCCCTGTGAATCAACAGGCCCACATCAGTTCTCATAAAGATCTCGATAGAATGATAAGACTCGAATCTGTGACGTGTGAGTGCCTCCGGACGTATCTCCCCGAGGCACTCCAATCGAGTGCCACTTTGACCCGAGGCTCTTCTGGCCCTTTGTCGCCTCGCTCTCGACGCGTGTCTATGGTTTATTATAACACACAACACCCACAACACACACGCACTGCAACGCACATCACACACACAAAACCACCAAGCACACACCACACACGCATGTATACACACACAACAACACACACACGCACGGCACGCACATACACACCAAAACACACTACACACACACACACGCATGTATACACACACAACACACACACGAACACACACACACACACACACACACAACACAACACAACATCACACACACACACCACAACACACAACACACACCACACACACGCACGCGACGTTACCACCACAACACAACACACACGCCTACGCACACACCATCACACAAACACACACACATAATACACACAAACACACACAGCACACGCATGTTAAATACACACACACACACACAACACACACACACACACACACACACAACATATATTTAATATTATTATTATATATATATATATAATATATATATATATATATAATATATACATACATTAAATATATACATAATATATATATATATTATAGAGATAGTAATGATATAGATATTAGTAGAGAGAGAGAGAGAGAGAGAGAGAGAGAGAGAGAGAGAGAGAGAGAGAGAGAGACGAGAAGAGAGAGACGCTATATAATGATGATGATGATGAAAAAGTAATAATCATTATTAATGTTCATATCATCCTTATCAATATTTTCACCATTATCTTTAACCTCCACTATCATTCCTAAACAGTAACAACCAGTTCGAATTACAAAAAATTAAGGTCAACAAGGCAGCAGCGGAGAGGCGCTTCCACCATTTGTAGAAAGCCATGCATAAATACGTACATACTTACATACATATATACATAATTACATACATACAAACATAAAGTCTTATTTACATACATACTTACATACATGCATACATACCTGAAGGCATACATAACATAAGACATAACAACATACATATAAAAATATTACGTACACATATGTGAACATACATACATATACAAATATGTAAACACATACATACATATACAAATATGTACACACATACATACACATATACATACATAAACATGCATAACTACGTACCTCCATACATACAAGAAGGAAAATTAATGAAACACAAATATTAAACACATGCATACACATACGTAAATACGTACCTACATACATACAAGAAGGAAAATTACTGAAACACAAAGTAAAGGAGGAAAAAACACAAATCCTCGTCTCTGAAACTTGTCACGCTGGCTTTGGCTTCCACTTAGCGAACGGCTTTTCTCTTCACAGGGTATCCAGAGTAATACGTTTTTATTTTTTCGTGTAAAAAAATCTTCGTATTTTGGAGGCTCAACGATTTTTATTTATTGACGGATTTATAGAGTAAACGAAGTTTTTACATTCATCGAAATCGTAGTTGAGCGATTCGGACACCGACAGTGTCCGGTCCCGTGCAATACATGCGACACACGAGTCAATATTTATAAAAGGTGTTGAATGTTCATACAAGGACGCAGCCATCGGGACAGTTTATTCAATATTTGTGGTGTTTCGCGAAGAAAAAAAAATGCAGACGTAGATTTTATTTTCATTTGTAATAGGCCATTATGGAATAGAAAAGGAGAGAAAGAAGCAGGGAAGAGGGAAGAAGGGAGTGTGAAAGAGGGCATGAGACGAGAAAAAAAGAGAGAGAAGAAAGGGGAGAGAGAGAGTAGAGAGAGGAGAGAGAGGGAGAGAGAGAAAATAGATGAGAAAAGAAAGAACCGAAAGGCAATCAGAAAGGTAATCTTCTCTCTGCCCCCACCCCCTCCCCTCCTTCAAAAAAACTCTTTTCATTAACTTTCACCCAATTCAACATTCTGACGGCATACTCATTTCACCGCTGTCAAAATCCCGGCGTTAACATCCACACACAACACGTTCTGCAACGATAAAATGCGTTCCATCCCCTGCATTAAAACAGAAGAAATACAAGCACATAAAATGAGAAAAAAAAAATGTTTAAAAAAAAATATACATTCGTATCCCCTCGTAACAAAACAATGACTCTTCGGTGCTGCCACCTTGCGGCCGTTTCTACAAATGTTTCCTTGCGAAGTTTGAGTCAGAAAGGATTAAAGAGCATTATGATGATTTATCTGAGAGAGAGAGAGAAGAGAGAGAGAGAGAGAGAGAGATGAGAGAGAGAGAGAGAGGAGAGAGAGAGTGAGAGAGAGAGACGAGAGAGAGAGAGAGAGAGAGAGGGAGAGAGGAGAGAGAGAAGAGAGGGAGGGAGGGGAGGGAGAGAGAGATAGACGAGGAGAGGAGGGGGGGAGGGGAGAGAGAGAGAGAGAGTAAGAG
>NW_020872073.1:210418-212918 GCF_003789085.1 Penaeus vannamei | reverse complement strand
GACGTCAAAATGCTCTTTACATGCGAGGTCAACTTTTGGCCTTCCAAGATGTCACTTCTTCCTTGGAACTTCAAACCTTCTCCGACTCTGCCTTAGTATCTAGAAAGTCTATTTTTTTAGATTCTTAAGACATATTTGATTTTTTTCGATGACTTTTAGGCTTATTTTTTGAGAACGTCTTAGCACTGTGACCAGCTTAAAAAAAAAAAAAAAAAAAAAAAAAAACGGTCAGCCATAGGAGCAAAAAGCACATCGTAACTTAAAAAAATAATTTCTTTCTTTCTCTGGCTTTCAGACCTTTTCCCTGATCGGTTCTGTATCAAGAAAGTACACGCTGCTATAAGTTCTCCAGAAGTAGATACTTTCATGAATCTTCCAGACCATTTTTCGAGACCAAAAGGCAGTCAGTGTTCGAAAGACACATACCCTTTCTTAGACCTCTTAGGTACGTTCACAAGACATAAGTGATTTCCTTGCCCTTCAGACCTTTCTCGTAAACCGCCTTCGTGCCAAGAATGTACACTCCCTTATCTGATTTCAAGATCAAAAGTGCATCCTCGGACCTGTTAGACTTTTTCTAGATCCTTTTCACCATGAAAATGCACTCGACGTTTGCAAGACAAATTCTTTCTTGGACCTTCAGACCCTTTCCCAGACCATCTTAGAAAGTATATTCTATTGTGAATCCATTAAACATGAACGCTCCAATTGACCTTTCCGACTATTTCTCTATACCCAATTAAACACCAATTTCTAGAGACCGCAGACCTTTTCCCAGACCAACCCAGCATCAAGAAAGCCCACTCCGCTGGAAATCCATCGGCCATAATCGTTTCCGCGGGCCTTTTGGGTAATTTTCTGGACCAAATTACACAGTGTTCAAAAGACAACTGCCCTTCCTTCAACCACCAGACCTTTTCCCAGACCGACTCAACATCACTCTGCTGTAAGTTCATTAGACACGAATGGTTCCATGAATCTTCCCGACCCTCTTCTAAAGACCAAATGACACTCGATGTCCAAAGACCCAGACCCCTAGACCTCCCCCCCTTTTCCTTAGACCGACTCAGCGAGAAAGAGTAAAGTACTCTTTCTCCCCTCGGCCTGCGCGTTCCTCTAGACCTCCTCCGAGAGTTTTCTCAGCACCAGGACAGGTCACAGACCCGAGCCCTGGAGAGAGGCCAGCTGAGGTCAGGTCCCTTGACAGGGCGAGGGTAAGCGAGCGGAAATTCGAAGTTTCGATAACATTTTCTACCGATTAACTCTTAAAGGAGGAAAAGGGTTGCTGCTCCTTTACTCTTGCTTTACTTGGTCACTGATTTGCTTTTGTGTTTGTTTGTTTGTTTATTTCTGTGGCATTTGGGTGAGCGCCAATTTATCTCTTTGGGTATTTTGCACGTTTTCGTTGTTGTTTTTTTCGTTAGTTATCATTCGTTTCTTTATTTGTCGATGAATCTGTCTACGTTTTCATTCATATATTCATTCACTTTTCTATTAATGTCTCAATCCTTTTTCTTCTGTTTTTGTTTTCGTTTATTGGCTCCTTAATCAACCATCCATCTCGACATTTATTCTTGTGCTTATCCAGCCGTCTATCCAATGATTAATTCCTTCACATACGCACCGATTTATCTATCTATTGGCACGACCGGATATCAAAACCCAAAGAGCTGGAAATGAATGATAATGACAATGGCAATGACAAAAAAAAAAAAGATCAGTAACAAGAAAAGAAAAAAAAAATACAGGACAGTTTTGTTGAAGTTAAACAACAGCGCCTCATAAACCAGACACGTCCCAAGTTCCAGTCAAAACCGTCCAGCCACAGACATTTCGGTGGCGAAATGTCGAAGTAATTATTTCGGTAATTGCCCGTAAAATAGGCTAATTAGCCGGTAACAGAACGTCCACAGACAAGAACCCTTCGTTTGGTAACCAGTCAAGGAGGTAATTAACTACAATTTATCGGCAAAAAACGACAGCGCCAAATCATTATGATATTGTAATTAAGTCCGAAATTAAGGGAATTGAAGAAGGTTTAATTAGGAGGAGCATGACGGTGCGATTTTTTATCATTAGTGTGATCCTGATGATGATTATGATCATGTGCTAGATTACCTAACTGTCAGTAATAACATTACCATTAATATTATTAGTAGTATAACAATAATTATGATTACTATCATTAATATCATTATTGTTATTATGATTATCTTTACAATTATGATGATGATAAAAGTAATAACAATATTGATAATGATATTTATAATATTGCATTATTATTATCATCATCATAATCACTACCATTATCATTATTTTGTTGGCGTTATCACTATTATTATCATTATCATTATCATAATCATTATTATTAATCGTTTTTATTACTGTCACCATCAGTTATTTTCCATCGTCGTCATAGTCATCACAAGTAGCAGAGGTTGTAGCAGCCGTAGAAATATATTACTATTATCACTTTCATCACAAGTTATAAGGGTAAACA
>NW_020872073.1:195418-197918 GCF_003789085.1 Penaeus vannamei | reverse complement strand
TATATCTGAAGCGAAATAAAAAAAAAAAAAAAAAAAAAAAAAAAGGGGGACATCATTTCGCTTCGCTCATTAATCTCTTTTTATAGAGACATAAATTATTTTTAGATTAAGTGAAGGGGATTTTGTCTTTCAGATATGGCATGTCTGTTTCATATAATCATTTCATAGAGGCTTTTACTTCTCTCTCTCTTTTCTCTCTCCCTTCTCTTTCTTATGATATTGGTTTTTCTTTCTCTTTTTCTTTTCTCTCTCTCTCTCTCTCTCTCTCTCTCTCTCTCTCTCTCTCTCTCTCTCTCTCTCTCTCTCTCTCTCTCTCTCTCTCTCTCCTCTCTCTCTCTCTCTCTCTCTCTCTCTCTCTCTCTCTCTCTCTTTCTCTTTAAATTTATTTCTCTGTCGCTCTCTATTCTCTCTCTCTCTCACACACACACACACACACACACACACACACACACACACACACACACACACACACACACACACACACACACACACACACACACACACACACACACACACACAACACACACACACCACAAACACACACACACACACACACACACATACATAATATATATATATATATATATATATATATATATATATATATATATATATATATATATATATATATATATATGTATATACATATATATATATATATATATATATATATATATATATATATATATATATATATATATATATATATATATATATATATATATATATTATACATATATATATATATATATATATATAATATATATATATATGTATATATATATATATATATATATATATATATATATATATATATATATATATATATATATATATATATATAGTATATATATATACATTTGGTTGATTTCATGTTTCTGTGTATAAAGATGTACACCATGTGCTCATACAATGAATAATATATATATATATATATATATATATATATATATATATATATATATATATATTATATATATAATAAAAATTTTCTCTACAACCCCGATATAGCAACCGTGAACCCGACAGAACCGCCCAGAACCCCGCTACTTTGACCTCATCCCAAACAATAGTCACTAATGACCTCCAGCGGTGGCACTGAAGCCTCGAATAGTGCCATAGGACCTTACGAAGCGAAAGAAGAGAAGAGGGTGGGAAGAGGGAAGAGGGAAGAGGGGAAGAAGAGGTGAGGAAGAGGGTTTATTACTTGAGCTGCAACAAGTTAGTATCTGAAATATCTTCGACCGCGAGAGAAAACTTCACCGTCTCCTCTTTCGCCTCTTCCTCTCCTTCTTTCGTCATTTTCCTCTTCTCTTCGTCCTCTTCGCCTCTTCTCCTTCTTTCGTCATTTTTCTTCGTCCTCTTTCGCCTCTTCCTCTCCTTCTTTCGCCATTTTTCCTCTTCCTCTTCGTCCTCTTTCGGCCTCTTCCTCTCTTTCTTTCGCCATTTTTCCTCTTCCTCTTCATCCTCTTTCTCCTTCTTCCTCTCCTTCTTTCGTCATTTTTCCTCTTCCTCTTCGTCCTCTTTCGGCCTCTTCCTCTCCTTCTTTCGTCATTTTTCCTCTTCCTCTTCGTCCTCTTTCGGCCTCTTCCTCTCTACTTTCGTAATTTTCCTCTTCCTCTTCGTCCTCTTTCTCTTCCTCTCCTTCTTTCGTCATTTTTCCTCTTCCTCTTCATCCTCTTTCGCCTCTTCCCCTCCTTCTTTCGTCATTTTCCTCCTTCTTCACCCTCTTTCGTATTCTGCCCTTTCTTTTTATTATCACTTTTTTCATGTTTTACTCAGTTTGTTTATTTCTTTGTTCTTCTGGTATATGCTCTGGTTTATCACTTTCCTTTTTATTTTCATTTTCATTTTTTTTCCGTTCCGTTTTTTTTTTTTCGTTATATTCGTGCATATTTTATGCTTCTCTTATCTATAATTGACTTGATTCTTTTCTCTTTCTTTCTTTCCTTTTTTTACTTATTTATTTATTTATTTTACTTCTTTCACACGTTTTTTTTTTCGTTTCTTCTCCCTAAATGATTGTTTACATGAATTTGGATAAATATTCTACGCTTCAAAAAATAAAAAAAGGAGAAGTCGATGAAGCACAAAAGCAGAAGAAAGGAAGAAAAGAAGAAAGGGATTAGGGCGAGAAGAAAACAAAATGAGGAAGAAAAGAAAGAAAAAGAAAGTAAGAGAAGAGAACAAAATGAGGAAGAAATGAAAGAAAAAGAAAAGAAAAAAAAGTTGAAGAAAGAGAAAAAGAAATAGATAAAGGAAAAAAAGCAGAACCACAAAAGAGAAAACATGAATAAAACAAAGAACAAAGAAACCAAGACAACAGTAATACATAATAATAATGATAACATTAATTATTCTTGTTGCAATGATAATACTACCACTGATGTAATGAAATATTAAGAAAATAAGAATAATAGTAGAAATAAAAATAATAATGATAATAATGGTAATGGCAGTAAGGATGATAATACTGATAACAAAAAAAATATAATGATGA
>NW_020872073.1:182918-185418 GCF_003789085.1 Penaeus vannamei | reverse complement strand
ATATTCGGAACACGAATATAACAGCTGTAGTTTCAAAAATAGTTTTCCATGTATTTGTATTCAAAATTTGAATATACGAATAAATGAACAAGAATTCATGAATGCACATAGTGTGAAAAGAAGATTCATGAATAAACTGGAAAGCATAGACAAAAAAGGTTAGATTAAAAATACAGAAACAAACAGTGATGTTTTTATTTAACAGCTGAAAAGTGGTTGCCATTCGGTGAGCATCGTTGCATTGTACACCAATACCTTTGCCCAATTGTTTTATGTCCTTGTTGGCTTTTGGGGCCTTTTCTTTTATCATTCGGGCTTCCCAAAAAAAATTTAAGTTTNGAGGGGGAGAAGGAGGGAGGGAGGCGAGGGAGGGAGGAGGGAGGACGAGGGAGGGAGGGGAGGAGAGGGAGGGAGGGAGGGAGGGAGAGGGAGGGAGGGAGGGAGGGAAAGGGAGGGAGAGGAAGGGAGAGGGAGAGGGAGAAGAGAGAGAGAGAGAGAGAGAGAGAGAGAGAGAGAGAGACAGACAGACACACAGACACACACACAGTACACACATACACAGATATATATATATATATATAGATAGAGAGAGAGAGAGAGAGAGAGAGAGAGAAGAGAGAGAGAGAGAGAGAGAGAGAGAGAGAGAGAGAGAGAGAGAGAGAGAGAGAGAAGCAACGCACGCACAAACTCACAGACAGTTAGGCTGGCATCACAGAGATGGATTCCAACAAGACATCTCCTTTTACGATCTGAATCTCCACAAAACAAAAGAAATCACTTACTCTAAGATTAATCAACATGTTTTTTTTTCGAATCCTCAAGCACCCGTTTCTCACCTCCTTTTTCAGTCATTTTTAAAAAGAATCTTTGTTCCACTCTTCCTCATTTCTCCGGAATTCGTGTAGTTCCAACAAAATGTATTTTCAAAGGAGCAAAAAAGAAGGAGAAGAAGAAAAAGAAGAAAAAAACGAGATATATAAGAGAGATGTGACGAAAAATGGCGGATTCGTCGACCTTGGTACGTTGCATTACCTTAGTTAAAAGTGATTTAAATTTTCATTATCCTAATCGTCGTCCATCTTACGTTTCAATTGGGGTAGTTAGCCGTAATTTAACGCTTTATGATGGTAGTTAGTCACAATTTAGAAGATAAAGATGGCTTCCGCATATAGTACGTGGTGAGAAATAGCTCCCTCGACCGGGCGCGGGTTTTTGCGCATGGCGATCGTCACTTTTTCTCCTCGTTTTTTTGGCGCCAATTTTCGAAAACACGGAGGAAAATGGCCGTCACGCCGCGTATAGGGAGGCATTACAAACGTGTGGTTGTTGAGACTAATGAGCAGAAGTAAAACGATCGTGTCTGCTCAGTTATGTGAGAGACTCGCGGGTGACTCACAGGAGAAAAGAAAAAGGCGTTTGGGAATGGGACTTTTCGCGCGGGAATTGCGGGGTTGGGGGGGTTGTTGGGTGGGGGGTGGGGGGGGGGTGTGTCTGTGTGTGTGCTATAGGGTAGAGAGAAAGACAGATAGACAGATATACAAGATAGATATATATATTATATATATATATATATATAATATATATATATAAATAGATAGATAGATAGATAGATAGAGAGAGAGAGAGAGTGAAGAGGAGAGAAAAGAGAAGAGAGGAGAGAGAGAGAGAGAGAGAGAGAGAGAGAGAGAGAGAGAGAGAGAGAGAGAGAGAGAGAGAGAGAGAGAGAGAAGAGAGAGAAGAGAGAGAGAGAGAGAGAGAGAGAGAGAGAGAGAGAGAGAGAGAGAGAGAGAGAGAGAGAGAGAGAGAAGAGAGAGAGAGAGAGAGAGGAGGACAGGACACAGAGACATAGATAGACAGATAGCTAGACAAATAGAAATAGAACTAACAAGAGAGACGCACAGACAAATATATAGATAAAAAAGATAAGTAGACAGATAGATAGAGAAAATTCCAAAGTTTCAGGTCACAGCCCATCAACCTGCTTTGCTTTTTTTACCGCCAAAGCTTCTCAGGACGTTAAACACACGGACGAGTTAACCGTTAATTTTTTTTAAAAGACAAAAGAAGGATTCAATTAGGGCGGTGAACGAGCGGCCATTAGGCACGGAGCGGAAATCTGACCAGTTTCTGCGAGCTAAGTCATGGAAGAACTTTCTCTTATCGGTTCTGTTTTTTCCCTCCTCCTCTCTCTCCCCTCCCCCCTCTCTCCTCTTTCCTCTCTTTTGTGCCTCTCATTGATTCTGGATTCTTTCTTTGTCTCTGGCTTTCTGTTTCGTATGTGTCGCTCTGTCTTTTTTCTCTCCATCTCCTTGTCTTTTTCAGTCTCTGTCTGTCTGTCTCTCCATCTCTCTGTCTGTCTGTTTCACTCTCTCTCTCTCTCTCTCTCTCCCTCCCTCTCTTTTTCTTTCACAAACACACAATCACACTCGCTCTCCATGCCTCTACCTCACTCTCTCTCCCTGTTTCTTTACCCTCCCTCCTTCACACCCTCTCTCCAACT
>NW_020872073.1:172918-175418 GCF_003789085.1 Penaeus vannamei | reverse complement strand
TCTTCTTTCTTCTTCTTCTTCTTCTTCTTCTTCTCTTCTGTCTTCTTTCTTCTTCTCTTCTTCTTCTTTATTCTTTTCTTCTTTTTCTTCTTCTTCTATTATTTCTTATCTTTTTAATAATATCTTCTTTAATTTCTTCTTGTTCTATTATTTATATATATATATATATAATATATATATATATATATATGTATATTATATATATATATATATATATATAATATATATATATATATATATATATATATATATATATATATATATATACATAATATATATATATATTATATATATATATATATATATATGAACGGTTTGGATGGGGAAGCAGAAAGGAGGAAGGGTGGAGAGTTTGAAGGAAATAAAGAATATCTGTGCTTTTGTGAAAGAGAGAAAAAGAGAACAGGAGAGGATATGGAGTGAGAATCAAAGAGAAATAGATAGAGAGATAGATAGAGAGAGAAAGAGAAGTAAATAGATAGATAGAACCATATCCCCGTTGACAGATTGATAAATGATAGAATTTGATAGATAGAGAGTGAGGTGAGTGAGTGAGAGAGAGGGATAGATAGATAGATAGAATGAGTGAGTGAGAGTAAGTGAGAGTGAAGGAGAGTGATTGAGTGAGTGAAAGAGAGTGAGTGTGAGAGAGAGAGTGAAAGAGAGAGAGAAGAGATAGATAGATAGATAGATAGATAGATAGATAGATAGATAGATAGAGAAGAGAGAGAGAGAGAGAGAGAGAGAGAGAGAGAGAGAGAGATAGATAGATAGATAGATAGATAGAGAGAGAGAGAGGAGAGAGAGAGAGAGAGAGAGGGAGAAAGGGAGAGAGAGTGAAAGAGAGAGAGAGAGATAAAGAGAGAGAAGAGAAAGAGAGACAGAGAACAAAAAAACGAGCGAAAGGTGGGGAGAGGGACCGGGGGGCAGACAAACACACGTATACTTTTCAAAAACACATCGCATGACCGTCCATTCACAATACCCGAGATCCCACAAAGTGCAAAGACAACGAGCATTCTCTTTACAACAAGAAAATCGGAGGGACATTATAGTTAACTCGAACACTCATAACAGGCATGCTAATGTTGTGTTTTGCGTCTCGTTCCGCCCCCCCCTTCTCTCTCTCTCTCTCTCTCTCTCTCTCTCTCTCTCTCTCTCACTCTCTCTCTCCTCATTCTCTCTCTCTCTCTCTCTTTCTCTCTCTCTCTCTCTCCCTCCCTCTCTCTCTCTCTCCTTTCTTACCTTCTACTCTTTCTTTTCATCCTTCCTCCTTCCTTCTTCTATATTTTCCCTTCCTCCTCCCTGCTTCCTCTCTCTCTTCCTCTTCCTCTCTCTTCTTTCTCTGTCTCTCTTTCACCCTCCCTCCATCCTTCCTTCCCTCCCTCCCCTCCCTCATCCTCCCTCACCCCTCTCTCTCTCCCCTCCCCTCCCCCTCCCTCCTCTCTTTTTCCTTTTCTCTCTCTCTCTCTCTTTCTCTGTCTCTCTTTCACCCTCCCTCCATCCATCCTTCCCTCCCTCCCCCCTCAACCCCCCTCTCTCCCTTCTCTCCCTTTCCCTCATCCCCGCTCCCTCCCTCCTTCTCCCTTCCCCTCTCCTCCCTCTCTCTCTCTCTCTCTTTTCTTTTTCTTCCCAGTCCAAACCGAAGGGCGCAAAATCTGCTCCTTTAGCTCGGTCTCATTGTCTTTACGGCCATTTGAGGTTACAGAAATTAGAGGCGAACAGAGCGATTATGCAAACACGAAGTTACGATGAGAACATGGCCTCGGGGGTTTTTCTCTCTCCCCCACCCCCCTCTCTCTCTCTCTCTCTTGGTCCCTCCCCTCTCTAAAGCAACGGGAGTGGGGGGTTTTCTCTCCCCCCCCTCTCTCTCTCTCTCTCTCCTTGGTCCCTCCCCTCTCAAAGCATGGGAGTGGGGGCTTCTCTCCCCCGTATGCCCCCTTGTGCCCTCCCCTCTCTAAGCAAAGGTGGGGAAGGGGAAAGGGGGTGTGGGTTCTCTCTCCCCCCTCTCCTTCTCCCCTCCCTTCTATAAGCACAGGAGTGGGGAGGGGAAGGGGAGAGGGGGCTTCTATCTCCCCCCTCTCTCCTCCCCTCCCCTTTCTAAAGCAATAGGAGTGGGGAGGGGGAGGGGGGAAGGAGGGGGAAAAGGGCAAAGGGAAGTGGGGGATAGGAGTGGGAAGGGTTAAAGGGGAGGGGGAGAGGGATATTTTAGGATGAAGGGGAGGGAAGGGAGGGAGGGAGGAAGGGAGAGGGAGTGGGAGAAGGGGAGGAGACGGGAGAAGACGAGGGGGAAGGGCAAGGGGACGGGAAGAAAGAAGGGACAGGGCTAGGGAAGGAGAAGGAGGAGGAGGAGGGAGGGGGAATAAGCACACGTTGGAGAGGGGAGGGGAGGGAAGGGAAGAGAGAAGGGGGGAGGGAAGGGAAGAGAGAAGGGGGGGGGAAGGTGAAGGAGCCTCTTCTGTGTTGTCTCAAGGAATAAGTTTAGTACCCATTGTGGAGA
>NW_020872073.1:165549-166650 GCF_003789085.1 Penaeus vannamei | reverse complement strand
GACACTGGTAATACGAACATTTTTATGGGGAATTTTATCTGTCGTTCGGAATGTGTAAGAAGCACACACGCCAGCAAGCACATGTACACGTTACACCTCACTCTCTCCGTCTAACTCACTCACTACTTACTCTCTCGCTCTCTCTCTTTCTTTTTGTCTTTGCATTCTCTCTTCTTTCTTTCTCTCTTCTTTCTTTCTCCACCCCCCCTCTCTCTCTCTTGCATTCTCTCTCCTCTCTCTCTCTCTTGCATTCTCTCTCTCTCTCTCTTGCATTCTCTCTCTCTCTCTCTCTCTCTCCTCCTCTCTCTCTCCTCTCTCTCTCTCTCTCTCTCTCTCTCTCTCTCCTCTCTCTCTCCCCTCTCTCTCCCTCCCTCTCTCTCCCCCTCTCCCTCCTCTCCTCCTCTCCCTCCCCTCTCTCCTCCCTCTCCTCTCCCTCCCTCCTCTCCCTCCCTCTCTCCCTCCCTCTTCTCCCCCCTCCCTTCCCTCTCTCCCTCCCTCTCTCTCCCTCCCTCTCTCCCCTCCCTCTCTCTCCGTCCTCCCTCCTCTCTCCTCCCTCCTCTCTCTCCCTCCCTCTCTCTCTCCTCCCTCTCTCTCCCTCCTCTCTCTCCTCCCTCTCTCTCCTCCCTCTCTCTCCCTCCCTCTCTCTCCCTCCCTCTCTCTCCCTCCCTCTCTCTCCCTCCCCTCTCTCCCTCCCTCTCTCTCCCTCCCTCTCTCTCCCTCCCTCTTCTCTCCCTCCCTCTCTCCCCTCCCTCTCTCTCCCTCCCTCTCTCTCCCTCCCTTCTCTTCTCTCTCCCTCTCTCTCCCTCCCTCTCTCCTCCCTCTCTCTCCCTCCCTCTCTCTCCCTCCCTCTCTCTCTCCCTCCCCTCTCTCCCTCCTCTCTCTCCCTCCCTCTCTCTCCCTCCCTCTCTCTCCCTCCTCTCTCTCCTCCCTCTCTCTCCCTCCCTCTCTCTCCCTCCCTCTCTCTCCTCCCTCTCTCTCCCTCCCTCTCTCTCCCTCCCTCTCTCTCCCTCCCTCTCTCTCCCTCCCCTCTCTCCCTCCTCCTCTCCCTCTCTCTCCCTCCCTCTCTCCCCTCCCTCTCTCTCCCTCCCTCTCTCCTCCCTC
>NW_020872073.1:155549-158049 GCF_003789085.1 Penaeus vannamei | reverse complement strand
ATATAGTTAATATATATATATTATATGCATATATTATATATATATATTATATACATATATCATATATATATATATATATATATATATTATATATATTATATAATATATATATATATCATGCGTGCGTGTGTGTTGTGTGGTTGTGATGCTGTATGTAAGTCGTATACCGGGTTATAGTCGGGTGATGGTATTAGTCTTAGGGCGGCGTAGCGCGGGATGGGTGGGTGAGTGGTGAGTGTGTGAGTTAGTTGCTATTGTCTCCTTATTATTCTAATTATTATTTTTTGTTTAACACCACATTTCCACAATATATATATATATTAGTATACCTTTTCCTTTTTCTATATTATATATATGTTATAATACTATAATATATAATATAGTATATATATATATATATTCCTACTAATACTACGCCTTATGTCTCTAACACGGCAACATTACAATGTTAGCCTTTAATATATACTATATATATATACTATATAGGGAGTAGGGGGGGCGAGGTATAGTAGGTATAGTATATATGTATATAGTAGGTATAAGTTATATAGTATGTCAACTAATATTACTTTGTAATACTTATAGAAGTATGGAAATATATATATAGTATATATAAGATAATATATATTATGTATACTGATATTCAGGATTTAAGCTGAAGTATACTATAGGTCGATATAAGGCTATATATATGGAGTGAATAATGATAGTAGAGAGGTAGCGGCCTGTGAACTCGTAATATATAAGCCAGTAATAATGTATATAATATATATATATGATTATATATGGAGGTGGAGGTGTGAGGTGATGGTAGGGGTAGGTATATATAGTGAGTGATGAGAGATGATGGGGAAATTATATAAGTATGCGAGTAGTCCCCTTATACATACATCGTGTGAGTGAGAGTGAGTAGTATTATATATATATATATATATATGTATATATATATGGGGGGGTATGAGTATTGAGGGGGTGAGGGGTAGTATATGAGTAGTGATAGTTGAGTTATAGGTAGGTAGGTAATATAGGTAGTAGGGTGAGTATATATATATGTGGTGGGTGGTGAGGGGTGAGGAGTAGTGAGTGATTTCCATAATTCTATATATAATACATACATACATTTATATTATATATAGTAAGTATGGAGTGATATATATAGTGAGGTAGTATGATAGGTAGGTAGTAGTAGGTGGAGGGGGGGGGAGTGGTGAGTAGTAGTAGTAGGGTTAGGTAGTAGTATATTTCGCAGGTGATCTGCGTCGGGGTGACGTGATAGATTTAAAAAGGTTATAGTAGCATAGCGATAGGCACACGTGGTTGGTTTGGCGTCATATGTAGGGGGGGTATATAAGGTTATAGGGGTAGGTAGGTAGGAGGTAGGGTATATATACATAATATATTTGAGTCGCGTGACGTGAGAGGTGAGTATTACTATATATATATGTAATATATATTATAATATTATATAGATATATAATACTATATATAGGCGTGGAGGGGAATGTGTGTGTGGTGTGTGTGTGTGTGTGTGTTGTGTGTTGTGTGTGTGTGTGTGGTGTGTGTGTGTGTTGTTGTGTGTGTGTGTGTGTGTGTGTGTGCGTGTGTGTGGTGCGTGTGTGCTGTGCTTGTTTGTGTGATGGTACTCGTGTGTGTGTTGTGTGTGTGTCTGTTATATAAGAGTAGGTGTGAGGGGGGTAGTAGCGAGACAGTGAGGAGTACGAGCACGCAGAGCGAGGGCTGCGGAGTGAGTGAGGTGAGGAGATATACATATATATAGTGGTGGAGTATATAATATTAGTGAGGTAGAGGTGTATGATATATTGAATTATGGAGAGTGATATTAGTAGTGAGTGAGTGAGGTGAGTGAGGTGAGGAGTATATATTATAGTGAGTATATTATATATATTGTATGTATATATATCAATATCAATTATCATATTCAAGTATATCAATATATAGGTAGTAGGTGAGGGTGAGGGGGTTATAGTCAGGGTAGTGGGATATAGGTGAGTAGTAGGGTATAGGTATACGATATGGAAGCGATAATATATGTCATGTATTAAAAACGTATTTGTGTGCGTGTTGTGTTGTTGATGGGTGGTGGTGGAGGGTGTGGCAGTATTAGCGAGTAGGGTGTGAGGTATAGGTAGGGGGTATATATTAGGTGTAGTAGGTAATTAGAGTAGGGTGAGTAGTGAGTGGGGTATAGGTAGGGTAGATATATATTATATATATATGCGGGGGCGGGCATATACTACAATCATATGCGTGTGAGCAGGGGTGAGGGTAGGGTAGTAGGGGTATATGAATTAGGTAGTAGGGTAATGGTAGTATATATAGCGAAGTATGCGAGCGAGCGAGTGATTATATGTAGTGATTATAGTGAGTGAGTGAGGTATATATATAAGTGAGTATGATATTAGTTTATAGGTATATATATGTATGTAAATATAATATATATATATTATATAATATATATATATATATATATATATATATA
>NW_020872073.1:118049-120549 GCF_003789085.1 Penaeus vannamei | reverse complement strand
ATTACTGGGTGATCAGGTCACGTCGGTAATCAGGTGAGCGACGACCTTGGCTAGTTCATGGCTACCCGTAGCGGTGTTGATGTTGTTAGTTGTATGAATGAACGCCGCTTCTACCATCTTCCTTTGTCGTGGGACCAAGCCTTGCTTTATGATGGAGGCCTGGGACCACTTCGGGAGGTGACCATCGGTGTTTGCGTGAACAACGAAGGCGCTTCTCGTGTCATGGCGTCGGAGAGCGCTGCGGTGTGACTGACTCGTTGTTCGTGCAGTCCTCGTGATGTCTCGCCCTTGTATACCTTATCACAGCCACCACAAGGTATGCTGTACACCTGGCTGAGGGGTCTGTTATGGTTTGACCTCTTTTCTCTCACGATGTCTCCGATCTTCTTGCCTGAAGACGTAGCTATCTTGAGAGTATGGCCCACCAGGGCCTGCAGGTGCTCAGTCAATTCCGAGTGGGGATGATTATCCTCTGAGTTCTACTTTGTGTGTCCTCACCTCTCGGCCTGCTCATGATCTTCTCGGCCTTGCGTCGGAGGTGGGTGAGCATGGAGCGGGGATAGTGGAGGTGTTGGAAGGTGTTGCAGACGTGTTTCATCTCATCCTCCTAGAACTCAGGGCTGCATATTCTGAGGGCCCGGAGGAAGAAACCAATGACCACACCTTCTTTGGTTCTCTTACTATGGGCAGAAAAATAGTGAATGAAATCATCTTTCTTTGTGGGTTTTCTGTATACTGAAAATACCGGTCCATTAGGTCTCCTGTGGATCATGGTGTCCAGGAAAGGGAGTTGTTCATCCGTCTATTCTTCTGTGGTGAACTGGATGGAGGGATGCACTGCATTGAGTCTATGGAGGAGATCAGGCAGGTTCGTCCTGGTTGGTACTACAGCGAGGATGTCGTCCACATCTGCCCATAGTAAGAGAACCAAAGAAGGCGTGGTCATTGGTTTCTTCCTCCGGGCCCTCAGAATATGCAGCCCTGAGTTCTTGGAGGATGAAATGAAACACGTCTGCAACACCTTCCAACACCTCCACTATCCCCGCTCCATGCTCACCCACCTCCGACGCAAGGCCGAGAAGATCATGAGCAGGCCTGTCTATCTATCTATCGATCTATCTATCTACCTACCTACCTCCTATTCTATCTATCTATGCTATCTATCTATCTAGATCTATCTATATCTATCTATCTATCTATCGATCTATCTATCCTATCTATCTATCTATCTATATATAATATAGCTATATATATGTATAATATATATCATATAATATATATACTATATAGATATTAAGATTATTACTATATATTAAATATACATATATATTATAGTATAAATTATATATACTATCGATCTTATCTATCTATCTATCGTATCTTCTATCTATATATTATATATATACATTATATATTGTATATATATATATATAGATAACATATATAATATACATATATATAATATATATATATATGTATTATATATATGTAATATATATGTATTATATATGATATATATATAATATATTTATATATATATATATATATGGTGCTGTGTGTGTGCGGTGTGTATACATATATTATATATATATTATTATTATATTATTTATATTTATATATGTATATATATACTGTATGTAGTATTATATATATATATAATATATATATAATATTGATATATATGTATAATATATACATATATAATATGTATATATCATATATGTATATATAATATTAATATTATTATATATATTATATATATATATATATTATATATATTTATATATATGTACAATATATTACATATATTATATATAATATATATATATTATATATATATATATTATATTATTATATATTATATATGCCATATGTATAATATATATATATATGATTATATATATGATAATATATAATATATATATATATATATAATATACATATTATATATGTATATATATATAATATATATATATATGTATATATATGTACATATATATTATAATATATATATATTATATATATATATTATTATATATAATATATATATATTGTACATACATATATATATATATATATATAATAATATATTATATATATATATATATATATATATATGTATATATATATGATATATATATATGTATATATACTGTTTATATATATTTATATATATATATTATAATATTATAATACATATATATATATATATGTGTGTAAATGCTGTGTGTGTGATGATAATGTATATATGTATATAACATATATGGTTTATATAATATTATATATATATATATATGTGTAATGTATATGTGTATGTAATATGTATGTCGTATATTTGTTGTATGTAGTATGTTTATATATATATAGTATAGTATATATATATATATATATATTATATATAATGTATATATACATATATACACAACATACACACACAACACATGCACACCGATATATTATAACATATTATATATATATATATATATATATATATATATAT
>NW_020872073.1:80549-83049 GCF_003789085.1 Penaeus vannamei | reverse complement strand
TTAGTCTTCGTTTTGTGTTTACTCTCTTTAATCATTTTATGCTAACAAGAATATCTCTTCCGCAAACAGTTCGATTGGCGTCCTATAGATGGCGTTGAAGTGGAATGTCTAACGTTTGGGTGCGTCTGAAACTGGATTTTGTCTACAATTATTTATTTAATACCGATTTTGCACAATGTCTATAGTAAAGTGATATTTGTATTTGTCACCCGTAATTTTCAAGGTGTTAATTGCATATTTACTACGCCAAGAAATACTGAAAGTGCTAGCGTGTGTCCGTGTGTTTGTGCGTATTGTTTTCGTCTCGCCCTGGCTTCACTCCTCCTTCGGCGTCGACTGTCGAGCCGCGTCACGGCCCTCGCCGATCCCGCCGGCCGGGGCCTGTCTCTGCAGGAGGCAAGTCCATGTCGCTGTTGCTGTCACCAGGGACCCAGTTCAAGGTTATTCGTTTGGTTTCGAAATTTGTTTATTTCAACATCAGGTAACACATATAATGACTGGTCAACTCCTGGAAATTCAGCATTTGCATTATTCGATGTTAGAGGGCGTCCTCGACGCGACACTTTTGTATTCGACGACGGAACAATGTCTTTCTGCTGCGAGATGTTCACCCTGTTCTAAAGCATCCATGTGAATTCGAGCGCGTTGCTATTTATGTTTTACCTTTTTGATGTATCTAGTTATATTTTCGCAAAATTGCATCTTTAAAATTCGCAGAACCTTGCATTGCCAGTGCAAAAAAGAAATCTTTGTGTTGTTTCTCTTTATCATAGCGGCGGAAGGGAGGAGGCCCGGCGCAGGTGACCATGTGTCAGTCAAAAGCACAACCGACGTTTGCTAGATTGTAGTGCAATATAAACTGAAGGCCCCTCTGACGTCACTGCTACGACCGTACTCGCGACCCAAAACATCTTCAATCCACTCCAATTCCCAAGCATTCCACGCCCATTCCTATTTCCATTCCCGTGCGGAATTCGACGCCGATTCCCGGCACCTAACGTCTCCACGCACACTCCCGCAGCATCCATTCCTGCCTCCAACCTCGCGGAAATCACGCATTGCCACTCCCGCTGCCATTTTACACGTAGGCCCACAACGATTACCATACGAGGCGGCTACGACGGTTGTTGCGACGGCGTTGCCAGAGGTACGATACCGCTCCCGCCTCCGCTCGTCTGGCCCGATTTCCTGGGATCAGCGAGGGATAACAGGGAGATCCTATTTGCTTGTTCCTCAGGGCACTAAGGGTGTATGGCGTGAGCCTTCGTGCATTCCTCGCTGGAGGAAGACCGGGACACAAGGGCGCTATGAAATGTGCCTTGGCTCGGATATGATCACGCAGCCGGGAGACAACCACATGTGATGACATCGTTACTTTGCTGATGAAGTTGTGTCGTTACGGAACTTCAAGGCCCGCAAGCTGATTGGCTGAAGGCCCGCATGTCTCCGTTGTACTCGACGTGCCCGTTCTATCAAACAGGCTTCTGCCATAACGAGCAATTACTAACTTTAGATAAAGAGAAAAACATTGACACCACTGGGTGTACATGAAAGGCATGTACATGTACGTTTTCGACTTCCTGCTTCTGGGAACGCACCGCCGCACTCTAGGCGACTCGCCCCCCTTAGCAAGGAGAGCCGCCCACCGCCGCAGTCCTGCCCTAAAGCCGCCCAAGGAGCAGGCCTGATTAACGAGCTCGAAATATGCGTTCCGCGACTCGGACTTCACCTTCCTTACGTGACGGGCGTTGCGACTGTAACTTGGCGCTGGACGTGACGCGACGCCTCACCTGCACACAGAGCAAATTGTAGGCCGTGCAATACTATTGATGTCTGCAGTGCTGTGGCGACGGTCCAGTGCAAGCCATTCCAACAATGTCGTGCACGATGGACTTGCTCACGTGACCCTCGCATTCGGACGCAGGAGAAGGAGGATGAATACGTCTAGTGTAAATAAGGTTTTCTAAAAAGCCTCATCTCATTTCACGGCCTTCGGGTGAGGGGCAGCTGTCGCCAGAGGGGATCGTGCGCTTTCTTATCTCTGAGGAAATCCTAATAAGAATGCGTGAATATGTGTATATGTTTGCATGTGGGGAGGAAGATGAATGAGAAACAGAGAAGGGGGAGGGATAGACAAACTGTTGAGAGAGAGAGAGAGTGTGTGTGTATGTGTGTGAGAGAGAGAGAGAGACAGAGAGAAAGTGAGAATATGGGAGAGAGAGAGTTAGAGAACGAAGAAATAATGATAATAGTAGGAGGAGAGACTCTTAATCTCCCTCTCTTTCACAATTATTTCCATGCATCTATTTCCCTGTTCATATTGCGAAAGGGACAATGGACACAACCATGGCAGCTAAATCAACCACCGCCTGCACTCAGAGGCAGTATCGGAAGTGAAACGGAGATGCCTTTGTTTGCTGACGTTACATACATGTCGTCGACGTGTTTCCGAAGAAGCTTTCAAGGGCTCTAACATGCTCTCCATTAAGAGGCTTACACT
>NW_020872073.1:68049-75549 GCF_003789085.1 Penaeus vannamei | reverse complement strand
GCCGCCACTAGAGTTTCCAGAGGCTCAGATAGAATAACAGTATCGTTAGCAGTCAAGGTCGATAATGCCCAGATTCGCTCCACAACGACTTTGGACATTAACTCTGCCCTGTATCCGGTCCATGCAAGTGTTAAAAAGTGCTGTTGGAAGAACACAGCCTTACCTTACTCCTAAATTAACAGGGAAAAAAGCCATCAAAATTTACAGAGTTTTCAGTACCAGTATACAGGCTTGCTCTAAATCCAATAATCTTTGTTGGAATTCCTTTCAGTCTAAGGATCTCCCAGAGATTCCCTATGCACTACATCAAATACCTTCTTGAGGTCGATGTAAGCTGGAAGCATCCCATTTCCGAACTCACGGCGCTCTATAATGACTTAAAACTCCAGAATATGGTCTACTGTGGACTTCATGGGAGTGAATCCAGATTGCTCCGGCCTCTGGTGCCTCAGCAGGTGGTCTCTGATACTTCTCAGAGGCATGTGAGTGAGAACTTTGCCTGATATAGTAAACAGTGTAATGCCTCGGTGATTACTGCAGTCCCATCGATCCCTTTCCATCTTCCAGAGAGGGATGACCACATCCCTCAACAGGTCAGGGGAAATGATGGTATGCAAACCCTGCGCCATAGGTTCACCACCAGCCTTTAACAGTTCAGCTGGGATGCTGTATACTCAGGCTGCTTTACCACTATTCAGCTTAGAAATAGCCCCCCTAACTTCAGTTATAGAGGGTGGATCCTCATTGACAGGTGGGTCTGGCACAGGGATCTCGACACTACCCACATCCAAGTTAACTGTTGGTGCATCAACCTGGTACAGCTTCTCAAAATGCCCAGCACAACGCACCCGTATATCAACAGGGTCTGAGATGATCTGGCCACTTACTGAGCAGACTGCAGTTGCCTGTGAGGAGGACATAGAGTTAAGCTTTCTCAGGGCTTAGTAGGCAGGACAAAGGTCATTCACAAACAGATGACCTTCGACCTTCTCTACAAGATTCCTGATAAACTGTTTCTTGTCCCTTCTCATCAGAGACCGAGTCCTATGCACCAGCAAACGATGCAAGACTCGATCCCATGTCAAACTAGCCTGTGAGATTAAATTCTGGCTTGCTCTTGGGCGGTCGCCAATCAATTCTTAAGTTGCATCAAGTGTTTTATGTTTGAAGGTGTCCCGCAACAGTAGAGGGTCTACCAGATTGCCAAGTTCTGCGAAAGGACCAGAGATAACCTAAGCAAACCTTCAGGCACACTCCCTTCCCTAAGCCTGTCCACATGAAACACCCTTGGGTGATCATTGGACCGACGGGGAGTTTTGAAGTAGACTTGGAGGATAGCCACAACTAATCTTGATCAGTAACACAGACCTCGGCACCATGATACACCTTGCAGTGCTAGTGGATCCTCCAACGAGTGCTAACGAGGATGTGGTCGATCTCCTTGGCAACATTACCCACATCGTAGTGCCATATTCAACAATGTCGTACCAAGAGCCAGAAATTCTCAGTATCTGGGACCTTGCAAAGTCTCTGAAAATGAGGCTATTCTTGCTGAAGGTTTCAGCTCCTGAGCCATGAGGACCGATAAACAGAAAATAGAACGATTCAAGACAAGATGATTTACTTTACAATGGATTTTCTTTGTCTGTAGCATGGTGTTGTTAATTTTGCTTCTAAAATTACTCCCTGGTATACACGGAATGGCTGGTGTTACCATCCTCTGGCAGGTTGTGGGGTTGCTAGATGAGAATGCTACCTCTGTACAACACACCACGCACATTTCATAGCCATATCGAATGCTTTTAGATACCGCATTGAAGCCACCTAGAACAATGCAAATACCTCGCCGAGGGCAACTGTCCGTCACAGATGATCTTTTCCATGTCAAGTTTCCAATATCAGTAAGAGCATACTCAGCAACAAGAGACATGAAGCCACATGCAAGCTTCAGCCTCAGTACCATTATACGCTCATCGACCGGACTAGCCTCTACTTCCAAACACTTGGAGTCTGCTGGAGATGGCAATGGCTACTCCTTGAAGATAGTGACCATATACCAGTAATAAGTGTAGCCACCTACACTGATCGTGCCGCTGCCAGGTCTTCTCACCTGCGAGAAAGCAGACACCTAAATTCTCAGCGGCTTCAGTTCCCTCGACAGCAGTGGCAAACGATCATCCTGCCGCAAAGAGCGGACGTTCTAAGCCTCCACCCTGACGGACACTGGGATTCGGACGGGATGCTCCCAGCCTGAGTCCCAGCGGTCGCCAATCCAGTGAGGCCCGCAGCCTCCCTTACTTGCTGGGTGGGAGGGCCGTTTCCCCTCCATCATCTATCTGGTCTGTTGCCAGTTGGGTCCTCTTGGGGAGAGGGAGTGGCGGGGCCTGCCTCCCCACAGCCACCCATTAGCCCCAAGGGGCAGGAGTTAGCACGAGGCCACGGCGTCTCAACACACAGGTGGGCCATGACTCCGTACCTTAAGGGCCTCCTGCTGCCCCAATAGCCTCCACAGTTCATCCTAGGACCGCAAGATACTGTTTCCATGGGTGGCCACGAGGAGGCACTGAAGAAATCTTGATGATGGAGAGGCTATGAGTTGGAAGGGGAGGCTTACGCACAGCTGTCATGCACAGCACTTAACACTATCAAGGCTACCACAACATCGCTTAGCATGACCCTGTATATGAAGCGTTCACCCGTTGTTATTATTACTATTATTATTTTCATTGTTATTATAAATACAATAATAACAATTATTATTATCACCATTGTCATTTTTATTATCATTGTTGTTATCATCATCATCATTATCGTTATTATTATAATCTTTGTTTTTATAATTGTTATAGTTATAGTTATTTTTATTATTATTACTATTATTATTATCATTATCATCATCATCACATTCCTCAATTTCGAGCTCACAACGTAGAAAAGATATATTTAAAAATAAAAAGCCTTTGGCTGTTTTTTTTAGACCTGAAAGTCGGGCTCCTTGTTCTGTCTCCTTGCGCCTACGCCCCTAGATTAAGACACCTCAAAACGGTCCTCCCGAGGGTTCTAACGTAGGAAGAGGCGGGACATTTAAATCTGTGCCAAACCGCCGATGAATCTTGGCCGTGGGCTCGCGTGTCCCATGAAAAGTCCGAGGAGACCACTGAGAGGAAAGGCGAGGTCTTGGTCGGCGGACGAATAAAATAGTCAAGCTTGGCAACCTTACCGCGAGAGAGGCGGGCCATAATAGGGAGGAAAAACTTCCGAAATATTTTATTCGTCTGGTCTGGAAAGTAGCTTGCGCGCCTCCGGATTTCTTCGATCGACTTCGTATTTTTATTCGTTTTACGGGGTTTACGTCCTACGAGTTCATCGCTTCGCCTGTTATTGACGTGTTTCTGATTTTTCTGACTTTGTAGGAATACATTACTTCTACTCTCTCCCTCAGTATGGCGTCTCCTCCCTCTTCATCCTCGACCTCCGCTCTCTCTCTCCTTCCTCGTCCTCTCTCATCTGCTCATGATAGTACTCTTCTCACGTCATATCTCCTTAAGCTGCTGCCTAGAAACCCCTTGTGTGTTGCTCTTCTGTCTCACCCCCGGCACCTTTCATCGCCTCCTAACCTTTTCCCTCTCGATCCCCGTCGACCTCCCCCTCTGCGTTCTTAGCATGATCCTCCTGTACTTCATACCATACACTATATTATTATCTCTCTCCTCTTCTATTCTCTCTCTTCCTCTTCTTTCTCTCTCACTCCCTCCCTTTATCCTCCTGTTTCTCTTCCTACGGCACATGGCTGCGCCGAACTTATTGTTCTATTATCTGTCTGCCTTGGTCTGTCTCTCTCCCTTTGTTCCGCAAGTCTGTCTCTCTGTTCTACTCTGTTCCTGTGTGTAATCTATGCATGTGAACATTGTCTCACTAGTTTTCTAAAATGCCATTATCTCTTCTCTTCCCTCTCTCTCTCTTCCTCTCTCTCATCTCTTCTTCTCTCCAATTTCCCTCTCTCTTCTCTCTCTTCTCTCTCTCTCTCTTCTGGTCTTCTCTCTCACTGGGCTCTCCTCTCGTCTTCTGCTCTAATCACCTGCATCTCCTCTCTCTCCTCTCCACTTCTCCTTTCTGCCCGCTTCTCTTTTCTCTCTCTTTCTCTTCGCGTCTCTCCTCCCCCTCCCCCTTCTCCTCCTCGTCTGCTCTCTTCTCTCTCTCTCTCTGCTTCCTCTCATCTCTGCTCTCTCCTCTCTCTGCTCTCTGCTCTCTCTCCTCTCCTCTCCTCTTCTCTTTCTCCCTCTTTCTCTCCTCTCCCTCTCCCTCTCCCTCTCTCCCTCCTCTCTTCTCTCTCTCTCTCCTCTCTCTCTCCTCTTCCTCTTGTCATCGCTCCTCTCTCTCTCTCTCTCTCTCTCTCTCTTCTCTCCTCCCTCTACTCACTCACTTTCACTCCTCCCCTCCCTTTTCACTCCCTCCCTCTCTCTCTTCTCCCTTCCTCTTTCTCTCTCTCTCTTTCCTCTTTCTCTCTCTCTCCTCTCCCTCCCTCCCCCATCCCTCCCTCCCTGTCTCCCTCCTCCTCTCTCTCTCTCTTCTCTTCTCGTCTCTCTCTTCTCTCTCTCTGTCTCTCTCTCTCTCTCTTCTGCTCTCTCTTCCTCTCTCTTCTGTCTCTCTCTCTTCGTCTCTCATCTCTCTCTCTCTTCGTCTTCTCCTCTCCCTCTCTCTCTTCTTCTCTCTCTCTCTCTCTCTCTCTTCTCTCTCTCTCTCCTCTTCTCTCTCTCTCTATCTATCTATCTCTATCTCTCTCTCTTCTCTCTCTCTCTCTCTCTCTCTTCTCTTCTCTTCTCTCTCTCCTCGTCTCTCTCTCTCTCTCTTCCTTTTCCCTCTCTCCTCCCCCTCCCTCCCTCCCTCCCTCCTCCCTCACTCTCTCACCTCCCTCCCTCTTTCACATCCCTCCCTCCCTCCCTCTCTCTCCTCTCCCTCCCTCTCTCTCTCTCCCTTCCTCTTTCTCTCTCTCTCTCTCTCTCCCTTCCCTCCTCCCTCCCTCTCTCTCTCCGTCTCTCTCTCTCTCTCTCTTCGTCTCTCTCTCTCTCTCTCTCTCTCTTCTCTTCGTCTCTCTCTTCTCTCTCTCTCTCTCTCTCTCTCTCTCTCTCTCTCTCTCTCTCTCTCTCTCTCTCTCTCTCTCTCTCTCTCTCTCTCTCTCTCTCTCTCTCTCTCTCTCTCCTCCTTTTCCGGGTGTCCAATGCATAAAAGATCTATCGAAATCCATCTGCCAGACTATTTCTTGATTCTTTTCACTATTATTTTTTCCATGAGCAAAAGGACGAAATTTAAAACACGAATTCAGATAAAAATGACATGTCAGAAATTTCGTCAACAGAATTCACAAAATAGAAATCACGAACTTCACAAGCATGTAATGGAAATTGATTGATAAAAATTCCTAAACGAATATTAAGAGAGAGAGAGAAAGAGGTGGGGAGAGAGAGAGAGAGAGAGAGAGAGAGAGAGAGAGAGAGAGAGAGAGAGAGAGAGAGAGAGAGAGAGAGAGAGATGAAGGAGAGAGAGAGAGAAATGAGTGACAATGAAAGAATGGGAAAGATAGGAAAAATGAGTGATAGGGAAAGAAAAAGACAGAGAGAGAGAGAAATCAAGGAAAAGGAAAATAAAAAGGTAAAAAGACAATAAAGTATATATATATACATATATATATATATATATATATATATATATATATATATATATAATATATTATATATAATATATATATATATATATATATAATATATATATATATATATATATATATATATATATATATATATATATATATATATATATATATATATATATATTATATATATATATATATATATATATATATATATATATATATATATATATTATATATATATATATATATATAATATATATATATTGCTTCTAAATATCGCTTTTTTCATTTTTTGAATGGATATGAAGGCCAATGCAATATTTCATTTGGTTATCTGTCAGCTGTTAATAGACTCAACTGGATGCAAAAGACAGGAAAATGCACCAGTGAACTCACTTGACCTCACTTTTTCCGTAGAATTATCCTTAGTGTCGGAGTCCTGCTTCAATCTGTACATTACTGAGGGATTCATCTACTTGTCTATCTGTCTTATTTCTCAATGTCTGCCTCTATTTCTAACTCTGCCACCTCCCCCTCCCTCTCTCTCTCTCTCTCTCTCTCTCTTCTCTCTCTCTCTCTCTCTCTCTCTCTCTCTCTCTCTCTCTCTCTCTCTCTCTCTCTTCTCTCTCTCTCTCTCTCCACGCATACACACATATTTATGTGAGTGTGTGTGTCCACATTCATTTATTTTCCCGACTATTCCCCGTTTTGCGGTTCTCCAGTATAGTGTCGTCTTTTTCAAAACGTGAGGGATTTTGGACTTGATAAAGAAAAAAAGAGAAAATAAAATAATGAATGAAGTTCATCCCGTACGTAAGAATATGATATACAAATATATCATACATAAGTTATAATGATTTTATAAACGCTTACATTACAAGCATTTATAAGAGTCTGTTTATTAGGTCTTCAATACGATCTAAAAAATATCATCATCGTTTACCTGAATTTAAATATCTTAGACGAGGATTACTCTCGTTATCAATGGAAAAAAACGACAAAGCAAACTAGTAAAATAATAATTATATCTAGAGAAATCAAGCAGGATTTATTTTTAAGGCTTACATGTCCCCTTCCATTTTGGTTGACAGTCCATACTGGTAGTTTCCTTCGTTCATGTCCCGGCCGCTTGTAATAGTCGTAAGCATCATACGCCTTTTAAGTATTAGAGAGAAAAAATAAATGAACTAGATTTTGGCTATTATTTTCAGTAACAGTTAGTAGCGTGGCTTAAATTTTATTTTCAGAATCACCGGAAATGAAGCTATAGCAGCAAACTTTTCATGTCGTTCGAATGCGTCCATTCCTGACTGAATTCCCAAAATGTTTGGTATATGAGAATGGAATCAAGAACACGCATAATACATATTCTTTATGTGATTTTGAAATGTGTGAACATTTTAGATTTCCCTGTAATGATTTATCCACAAATTGTGATTTTTTATTTTATTATTATTTTTTTTTTGCGATACTAAGACGCATTTAAAAGAGTGAGATGCCAATTAGCGGTTTCTAAAACAAGGGTCTGTGAAGTAACCTCTCACCACTTTTTGCACACAGGTCCCATCATGTAGCTATGTATAAATGGCAGCTATGAGTAGTCAGATATACAAATTTCCAATATCATTCCTATAATACAAAAATGAAACAAATTGCTGAGGAGATAGCACATCAATTTCTTCGTGGAAGAAGACATAAATTGTGAGTTTTTAAATGACTCGAAAGTTTGTTTCACAATTAAGGTCCATCCACAGAGAGGGGCCCGCATACTGTACCTGTGCGAAGGGAGGGGGCAGACTGTGGGGGATGGAATATGTCTTTGCTTGATTTTCAACCAGGTTGCAACTTTT
>NW_020872073.1:50455-60455 GCF_003789085.1 Penaeus vannamei | reverse complement strand
TGAATTCAAAATCGGACTAAAAACAGCAAAAATGTTCAGCCGAACAAAGCAGCTCACAGATTCTCCCGACTACCACCTTATCGATACCGATTTCCCGTTAAGGATTACATTATGACGTAAGTTTTGAAAGAAAGAAGAAAGATTAGGGGGAAAAATAACAAAAAAATAAGTGAACTGGCAACACCCAGGAGGAAAGTTGCCGGTGAATGATATTTGACGAGAATTTTGTGAACAATTTCGGAAGCTTTTTCTTGGGGATACTGCCCCCCCCTGCCCCCTCCCCCTCCCCTACCCCCTCACTACCATTTTTATTTATGGGAGGGAAACGGGAAGAGGGAGAAGGGAAGGGGAGAAAAAGGGGAGATGGAGAGGGAAGAGAAAAAAAAGGGTGAAGGGGGGAGAGGAGCAGTAAAGAGAAGACAATCAATGAATAAGATTATGAAAAAGGAAGCGGAATAAAAATTTGAAAAAAAATAACTCGGAAAAAAGGGAATAGGCACGATGGAGAGAAATAGGAGGAAGAGACAGACCGAAGGAACAAGGAAATGGTGAAGAATAAAAAAAGGAATAAAGAAAGAACCGGAAAAAAGGGGAATAAGCACGATGGAGAGAAATAGGAAGAAGAGACAGACCGAAGGAATAAAAGGAGAAGGGATAGAAGGAGAAGAACTTGAAGGGAAAAGGGGGCATAATCTTAATGGAGAGAGAAATCGGAAGAAGAGACGAACCGAAGGAATAAAAGGAGAAGGGAAAGAAGGATAAGAACTTGGAGGAAAAAACGGGAATAATCATAATGGAAAAAAATAGGAAGAAGAGACGAACCGAAAGAATACAAGGAGAAGGGATAGAAGGAGAGAAGAACTTGGAGGGAAAAAGGAAGAATAATCATAATGGAGAGAAATAGGAGGAACAGACTAAAGGAATAAAGGAATAAAAGGAGAAGGGGTAGAAGGAGAGAAAAACTTGGAGGAATGAATAAGGAAAGAGACGAACCGAAGGAATAAAAGGAGAAGGGATAGAAGGAGAAGAATAATCATAATGGAGAGAAAAATGGGAAGAAGAGACGAACCGAAAGAATACAAGGAGAAGGGATAGAAGGAGAGAAGAACTTGGAAGGAACGTCATAATGGATTTATGAAGAGTATTGGGAAATCTGATCCTCAACTCGCTGTTGTTATGCGGAAGAGTTGGGCTTATTGGCGGAAGGAGGAGGAGGAGGAGGAGGAGAAGAGGAGGAGGAGGAGGAGGAGAAGTAGGAGGAGGAGGAGGAGGAGGAGGGAGGAGGAGAGGAGGAGGAGGACGGAGGAGGAGGAGGAGGAGGAGGAGGAGGAGGAGAAGGGGAGGAGGAGGGAGGAGGAGGAGGAGGAGGAGGAGGAGGAAGGAGAAGGAGGAAGGAGGAGGAGGAGGTGGAGAGGAGGAGAGGGAGGGAGGAGGGGAGGAGGAGGAGGAGAGGAGAGGAAGAGGAGGAGGAGGAGCGAGGGGGGGAAGAGGAGAAGGAGGAGGAGGGTGGGAGGAGGGGGAGAGGAGAGGAGGAGGAGGAGGAGGAGGAGGAGGGGGAGGAAAGGGAGGAGGAGAGGAGGAGGAGGAGGGGAAAGATTGACTGAATGAGAGGAGGGGAAGGAGGAGAAGGCAGGAGGTAAGGAGGAGGTGGAGGGAGGGGAGGAGGAGGAGGAGAGGGAGAGAAGGAGGGGAGAGGAGGAGGAGGAGGAGGAGAGGGAGGAAGAGAAGGAAGGAGGCAGGAGGAGGAGGAAGAGGAGAGGAGGAGAGAGAGGAGGGGAAAGAAGAGGGAGGAAAGGAAGAGGAGGAGGAAAAGGAAGAAGGAAAAAGAAATGAAGAGGGGAGGAGGAACAGACGGAGGAGAAGACGGTGAAGAAGGAGGAGAAGAGGAGGAAGGAAGAAGAAAATGAAAATGAGAAACAAAGAAGGAGAAAAAGGAAGAGAAGGAGTAGGAAAAGAAGAAGAGAAGGAAGCAAAAGATGAGGGACGAGGCGGGAGGAGGCAGGATAATAGTAATAATAATGATAATGAAAACAATTACAATGACAATAGATAGTAATGGATCGACGTAATGATAATGGTAATAATAATGATGATTAATAATTAACGAGAGTTATAAGGATGATAATACTGTAATGATAATAATAAATGATAACAGTAATAATAAAATAATACTGAAGATGATAATAATGATAACAGTAATAATAATGTAATTGATAATAATATTGATGATATAGTTATAATAAGATAATGATTGATAATAATTATAATATAGTAGCGATTGCAATAATTTATGATAACAATAATTTTACTACTACTACTACAGCTACTACTAATAATAACGATGATAATAATAATAATGATAATAACAATATCAATTATGATAATGATAATAATAGCATTAACGATGATCATAGTAGCAGTAGCAATGATATAATCACAATAACAATAATGATAACAACAACACTACCAACAACAAGAAACATCCCAACACTCCCGCACCCAAATCCCTCCACCCAGCCGAGACCCAGGCTGACCCAGCTCGCCACATGGCCAACGACAGCATCATCTGACCTGGCTTGCCCTCAGGAGCCTAAGATCAGATATCAAACGGGAGATTGACGGGTGCCTCTGCTTAACCCTTCTTCTAGTTAGCATATTTCAATCGGCAGTGACCTGGTGTCTGGTGGCTGAGGAAAGAGGTCATGGGAGCGGAATCAGCTGCTGGTGGTGACCCGGACTTCGCGTGAGGACGGGTCAGGGGAGGTTAATGAGATATCGTAACGAGGGAGGAGCTTAATGAGATGTCATAATATGGAAGGGAGGTCCTAATTGCCCGGCGAGATTTGGGAGGAGTTGTCGTGGCTGTTGTTTTATGTCATTTTTTTCATTTTTTTTATTTGTTTCTGAATATGGAAATGGAAATGTGAAATGAATAAGATGAAAAAAAACGAAATACTTAGGTAGTCATTTGTCTCTCTCTCTCACTCTCTCTCTCTCTCTCTCTATATATATATATTATATATATATATATATAATATATATATATATATATATATATATATATATATATATATATATATATATTATATATATGTGTGTGTGTGGTGTGTGTGTGTGTGTGTGTGTGTGTGTGTGTGGTGTGTGTGTGTGTGTGTGTGTGTGAGTGTGTGTGTGTGTGTGTTTATATATGTATTTGGAATGATTAATACCCGCACATTAACCGAGAATAAAGGCAGAAGTGATAAAACAGGAAACAAAGAAAAAAAATCAACATTACCAAAAAGAAATGACCTCATAATTAGAACTCCGCCCCCCTTATATCCCTTATCCTTCCCTTCCCCTCCACCCCTCCCCCCTTCCCCCCTCCTTCCCCGGCCACCCAACCGACAACGAGAAGTAAAATCCCGAATTTAACATCCACCCCAAAAGAGAGAGAGAGAGAGAGAGAGAGAGAGAGAGAGAGAGAGAGAGAGAGAGAGAGGAGAGGGAGAGAGAGAGAGAGAAGAGAGAGAGAGCAGAGAGAGAGACAGACAGACAGACAGACAGACAGAGACAGAGAGACAGAGAAACAGAGAGACAGAGACAGAGACAGACAGAGACAGACAGACAGCCAGACAGAGACAGACAAACAGACAGACAGAAAGAGAACGCGAGAAAAGAGAGAGAAGAGAAAGGAGAAAGAGAGCCAAATCACAAACGCTCACTCTCAATGCATTATCGAAATGTAAACACGACACTGGAAACGATTTAATGAAATCGAAGTGTTTCCGGCACTGACCTAAACTTATATGCCTTATCTCCGGCTCGGCAAAAGGTCATTTCGAAAACCATTGACCTGTGGAGGAAAAGAAATGACATGATACTGCAAAGTTGATATATCGAAGTGGTAGTAGTTGGGTGAATCACGTGATTGGGGTGAGGCAAATAAAATGGAAATTTATGATAGTGGCGGGGCGGTTTTGTGAATGATAATGTTGATAGTGATGATGGTGATGATAATGATGATGAGGATGATGAAAATGATGTTTTTTGCTATTTTTCCCTCTGGATTTGCTTATATCTTTACCATAATTGACATTATTTTTGCTATCATTATTGTTATTATTATTATCATATCATAATTGTTATTATCATTTTCCTGTCATTATTGTTATTATCATTTTCATGCCATTATTGTTATTAGCCTTATATTTATCATTATTGTTATTATCTTTATATCTATCATTATTGTTAGTACCCTTATATTTATCATTATTGTTATTATCATTATCATTGTCGCTATTACTGCTGCTATTATCATGGCCTTCATCAACACCATCATCATCATAATCATTATCATCACCACCATCATCATTAATCATCATCATCACCATCTTCATCGTCATCATCATTATCACCATCACCATCCTCAATCATCATCATCATTATCACACGGTTTATCGCTCGCCTAGATCTGGAATATCGAACTATTTCACTATCTTTAATGTTGAAGTGAAATCCACACAAACAAACCAATTGTGATATCGTCTTCCAAAGTTTCTTAGTAGTTTGTCATGAGTTTCTTGGTTCTTAGCGTCTTCGATAACATTTCCTAATTTACGATAATTCACGTATAGTTTCTCTGTAAGTGATTAAAAAAAAAAAAAAAAAAAAAAAAAAAAAACGTGTAATGTTGATATAAAAGCGACTTAACATGAAGAATTTCTTGTATAGTTTCTCTGTATAAGTGAATTTTTTTTTTTTAAAACAAATACGTGTAATGTTGATATAAAGTGACCTTAACATGAAGAATTTTCTTGACTTAAAGTAAACTGTACTTATCGTTCCTTGTTTCGTGTTTCCTTCTGTGTAGAAAAGATGTTTAATTGATTAACTGGTTTCTTAACTTTTTTTCAGTAAAGCAAGTTCAGGAAATTCTTATCGAATTATAAAAAAGTGATTTTACAAGCACGCCTGTATTTTTTCCCCAGTAAGACCTGTCATCATCATCATCATTATCATTATTACCATCGTTATTATCATTATTATCATTACTATCAGCAGTATCCATTATTCATCGCGTTCGCTTTTTATCATTGATTTATTTTAGTAAGTAGTATTGTTGATATCATAATCATCATTCCTATTTTTTATCATTCATTATTATATATAATTATTGGTTATTATGATTATTGATATTGCAAGGTGGCATCTCAGTCCTCCTCTTCCGTCTTTTGTCTCCGCTCGCCACCTCTTTTTTTTTATCTATTTATTTATTTATTTATTGTTTTTTTGTTTTATTTGGCGGCGGTGCGAGGGTGTCGACTCTCTTTGTTTGGCGTTTTATTTTATTTCGTTTTATTGTTACTGTAGTTTTCCTTCTTTGTAGCCGTTTTTTTTCTCGATTTTATAGATTTATTTTATTCGTTTCATTTTAAGACTCGAAAGTCTGTTTCCTTTATTTTCTGTTTAGCTTAATTTATTAGATATTTTTTTCATTTCTATTATTATCCCTAATCTTTCGATCATTTTACACTAGTCATATTTTTCTCTTATTTTTACACTTGGTTCAATATTCTTTATTTATTTATTTATTTATTTACAAGTATCGACTTAATTAAGTAATTAGTAATCTTCAGAACTTTGATTTTCGTTACTAAGCATATATATATATATATACAAATAAATAAATATATATATATATATGTATATATATATATATATATATATATATATATATATATATATATATATATATATTATATATATTAGATTTATTTAATTACTACTTTGTCCTCTATGATCCTTATAAATAAAACCTAAATGGACTCTAGTTTATTAAAAAAAAAAAAAAAAAAAAGCTAAACGTCAAAGAGTTGATTATACTATTTTTTTCTTCTTTTTAGTGCTTAGATGCTTCACGTTCCCATTACTCGAAAGATATATAAATACAGCCATAGAAAAAAAACTTATATTATGATTATGTTTATCACTATTACTTGCATTATCATTATCTCCATTTGCATTGTCATTATTTCTGTTTATATCGCTTTTGCTATTATTATCATTCTCAATACAATTTTAGTTACGGGTATTGTAGTTAAAATTGGTTCCTTCGCGTTTTATTATGATGCAATTTAAAAATTTAATCTGCACTACCTTCGATACCACTTACCTTTTCACGGATTTATATTCTATTCTACTGAGTACATGATTATAATTTGCATCGTTGTTATCGGTATTATAAAAAAAATTGTAATGACGATTATTGTAACTGTTTACTATTATAATTATTACTATTCTTTAGTTGTTATTATTTCCATTACTATTACTACTGTTACTGCTATTGTTATTGTTATTATTGTTATTATTTCCATCACTGTTACTACTGTTACTACTATTAATATTGTTATTATTGCTGTTACTACTATTATTATTATTATTATTATTTATTATCATTATTATTATTATTTTATTATTATTATTATTATTATTATTTATTATATTATTATTATTATCATTATTATTATTATTATTATTATTATTATTATTATTATTATTATTATTATTATTATTATTATTATTATTATTATTATTACTGTCATCATCATAATTATTATTAGTAATATTATTAGTATTATTTTCATTACTATCAATGATGATGATTATTATTATTACTGTTGTTGTTGTTGTTATTATTATATTATTATTATCATTATCATTATTATTATTATTATTATTATTATATTATTATATTATTATTATTATTATTATTATATTATTATTATTATTATTATTATCTATTATTATTTATTATTATTATTAATTATTATTATTCATTATCATTATCATTATCATTATCATTATCATTATCTATTATTATTATTATTATTATTATTATTTATTATTTATTATTATTATTATTATTATCATCATATTATTATTATTATCATTATTATTATGATCATTATCATCATCATCATCACCATCATTATTACTATAATCATCATTAATATTATTGTTATTACTATTACAACTGTTCGTCATATTACATCATTATCATAATGATTAGAAGCAGTAGTAGTAATAATAGTAGTGGTATCACTACTACTACTACTACTACTACTATTACTACGATTATTGTTATCATTATTATCATATTATTTACTATTATCATTATTATTACAGTTATGATACTACAATCATTATCTTACTATTAATACTAATACTACTATTGTCAAACATTATTGTTCTCACTGCCCCCTACTTTCTGCCTACAATTATTTTAACATTCATTTACTGTCTTCATCCTCAAATATCTTCATGCTACCTACACCACATCAAACTCACGCCATCATTCACAACACATACCTAATCCCCGTTCGCTCTAACTACCACCTTATACAACTTAATAACTCACCCTACCTCTCAATCTCATCTTATCTGTCATAGCCCCTTGCCTGCCTTACCCTATCTCCTGCTAACTGTCAAAACTTCTAATTACATATTCTATCATTCCATTATCTATCCACTCAATTTACATATTGCTCAGATACTTGTTATCATTATTATTATCTTATCATAATTATCTATCCACTTAGTTCAACTCATTCATCTCTATCCCATGTTGTTTCTTGTTCTACGTGCCGTTAATAGTTCTTATTCTCGCTCGTTGACTATGCTTATTTGATCATTTTTGTCACTATTATTTACTTAAATCTCGCTAATTAACGGCATACTTCCCATTATCGAATGTATTTATTTATGATTACTATCATATATCATTATATTATGTATCTTATCATCATTATGATTATTTCAACTTTTATGTTATCATCCTATTACCCCTTGTTCCATCGCAATTACTATTATGATCGCTTACTTCTTTATATCCTACCTCACGATTACATTCTTTACCATTCATCTATCATATCGTCTCCACAGATCAGTCCATCTTATCAGCCTATAGTCTGTACAGCCCAACGCAGTCTCATCTACATTGTTGCTTGGCTCTTCTGCTATTTCTTCTCTGTTCACACTTGCACCTATCATCATCCATTCTCAGTCATACCTCTTCCTACTTATAACTATCAACTTGCTATTCATCCGCAATGTCAACACTTACCTTATTCACATTATTACTACTTGATTAGTTAATTCAAAATATCCCTCGTATATTTATTATTCATTACCTAATTACTATACGTCTAAATCACATCATCTCGCTTATTATTTTATTGACTATTCATTAGTAATAGTATTGTTTCCTATTATCACACTATTCATGTATTATTAATAGTAATAGCAGTAGAGAATAATATCGTCATTATCAATTACTATTCAATATCATTTCATATACATCTTTTAGATTATTATTTATCTTATTATTGTTTTTCATTCCTATTCTCACATATATATTATAGTATTACTTTATCTTATCATAATTACTACTAATATTCCTAGTATTATTATCCTCTCTCTCTCTCTCTCTCTCTCTCTCTTCTCTCTCTCTCTCTCTCTCTCTCTCTCTCTCTCTCTCTCTCTCTCTCTCTCTCTCTCTCTCTCTCTCTCTCTCTCTTTTCTCAAGCGAAATCTAACGGCAGAATATACGTATATATATATATATATATATATATATATATATATATATATATATATATATATATATATATTCAATTGCTAATATGAGAAATTTAAAAAAGGGATTATCGCTTTATTTAACTATAACATCTGCTCTTTCCACGAACGGAAAATAAAACCTTCAGATACCAAAGACAACATCAAATCTCTATCTAAACTTAAATCTTTGATGTCAGTAACCTCGTTTACCCCCCCCCCCTCCCTCCTCTTTTACCCCCCCCCTCCCCTCCCCCCCGACCTCTCTCCCCCAACAACCAAAATAAAACTTCTTAGTTTCTTATTTTCGTTTTTTTTTTTTCGTGGCAAGAGGAGACAAATTTAGATCTGTTGGACAAATGTTCCGTTTTATTGGGGAAATAGAAGGCTAAACTTGGTACTTTTGAATTTTGTCAGAAGATCGACGAACAGTTTGAAAAGAACACAAGGAAATCGGTCAAAGGAAATTGCGTTGTAGAAGAGATAAAAAATAACAGGGTACGTGTGTGGCACAAAAAACGCACACACGCACATATAGATGCGTCCACACTCACACATACATACCACAACCATACACACAATACACAAATGCACACACACAACACACACACCACACACATACACACACACATACACATACACAACACACACAATACACACACACACACAACACACATACACACACACACACACACACACACACACAACACACATACACACACACATACACAACACACACACATACACACACACACACACACACACACACACACACACACATACACACACACACACACACACACACACACACACACACAACACAAACACACACACACACACACACCAGTACACCATCATATCAGAACCCCCCTCCCCCTCAAACCCCAACCCCCACAAGCAATTAAAAGCTCCCAAGCACTAACTAATCCCTCCTCCCCCCTACACACACCCATACCAACCCCCTCCCACCCCACACCCTGTATTCAACCCCATCCCCTGCAGCACCCCCTCCCACCCGTGCCAGCCCCCAACCCCATCCTCTTCACCCCCCCTTCCCTCATACCCCCTCCCGTTCCACCTCCTACCCCCATCCTCTTCACCCCACTCCCCCCTTCTCTCATACTCCCCTCCCGTGCCAGCCCACTAACCCCCCCTCTTCACCCCCCCCCCCCCTCCCTCAACCACCCCTTCCGTGCCAGCCCCCCAACCCCCCCCCTCTTCACCCCCTCCCTCCCTCCCACAAACCCCCCCTCCCCTCCCCAAACTTCTTCCGACCTCAGCCTCAGCGCAAGTGTGTCCAAAAGGCATGAAGGAGTCCAAAGACCCGCCATTGTCAGCGAGAAAGGAACTTCACAGACAGATATATATTTCGAAAAAGGACGGTGGGGGGGGTGGGGGGGGAGAG
>NW_020872073.1:37955-45455 GCF_003789085.1 Penaeus vannamei | reverse complement strand
AAAACAAACAAACAAAAAAAAACACTCACCCCATTTGCCACAGAAAAACAATATAATAGCAACAAATAATAAAAAAACAAAAACAGAAAAAAACACTCACCCCCATATCCCACAGAAAGACAACATAATAGCAACAAATAATATAAAAAAAACACTCACCCCATATCCCACAGAAAAAAAAAAAACAAATATAATAGCAACAAATAACCAAAAAATAATAATAATAACATAAAACAAACAAACAAACAAAAAACCCTCACCCCATTTGCCACAGAACGCCACTCCACGCAACGGTATTTACGCCCCGTCCTGCATCGGCCTTTTGCAAAGCTCATATAACACTAAATGAGATTAATGCTTTGACATCACGTTCGAGGACAGCCACTCACACGTGTGTATTTGCCGGTCTGGGGGGACTATAGACTCAGGGAGAGAGAGAGAGGGGGAGAGAAGGGAGAGGGAGGGAGGGAGGGAGGGAGGGGAGGGAGGAGAGGAGAGGGGAGAGGGGAGGGAGGGAGGGAGGAGGAGAGAGAGAGGAGGGAGTGAGAGAGAGAGAGAGGAGAGGAGAGAGAGAGAGAGAGAGAGAGAGAGAGAGAGAGAGAGAGAGCGAGAGAGAGAGAGAGAGAGAGAGAGAGAGAGAGGAGAGAGAGAGAGAGAGAGAGAGAGAGGAGAGGAGAGGAGAGAGGAGAGAGAGAGAGAGAGAGAGAGAGAGAGAGAGAGAGAGAGAGAGAGAGAGAGAGAGAGAGAGAGAGAGAGAGGAGAGAGAGAGAGAGAGAGAAGAGAGAGAGAGAGAGAGAGAGAGAGAGAGAGAGAGAGAGAGAGAGAGAGAGAGGAGAGAGAGAGAGAGAGAGAGAGAGAGAGAGAGAGAGGGAGAGAGAGAGAGAGAGAGAGAGGAGAGAGAGAGAGAGAGAGAGGAGAGAAGAGAGAGAGAGAGAGAGAGAGAGGAGAGAGAGAGGGAGAAAGAGAGAGAGGAGAGAGAGAGAGAGAGAGAGAGAGAGGGAAGGGAGGAGGAGAGAGAGAGAGAGAGAGAGAGAGAGAGAGAGAGAGAGAGAGAGAGAGAGAGAGAGAGAGAGAGAGAGAGAGAGAGAGAGAGAGAGAGAGAGAGAGAGAGAGAGAGAGAGAGAGAGGGAGAGAGAGAGAGAGAAGAGAGAGAGAGAGAGAGAGAGAAGAGAGAGAGAGAGGAGAGAGAAGAGAGAGAGAGGAGAGAGAGAGAGAGAGAAGAGAGAGACAGACAGACAGACAGACAGAGAGAAAGAGACAGAGAACAGGAAGAGACAGAGAGAAAGAGAAAGAGAGAGACAGAGAGACAGTCAGACAGACAGACTGAACGGAAGTCCAAGAAAAAAGGAGAAAAGACATGTATACATAATAATCTTCCTTTGGAAACTAAGCTCCTTACAGAGCGCCCGAGAACAATACTCACAGACTTAGTACCACAAACACACCAAGGAAAATAAATGAAAATATGGATAAATAATAAACATCGCCATAGATGAATTCCATTGTGTGTAAGATACTTTTCCTTCTCCTTTCCTAGATCTTTTTCCTTACCTTTCTTCCTTTTCTTCCTCCACTCCTCTTCTAGTACGCTTCCCCCTCCGTCCTTCTTTCTTTCCCTCTCCTTTTTACTTTTTATCTCTCTTACTTTTTTCCACTCCATATTCCCTGTTATCGCTATCCTCTCCGCCCATCTTCCTCTTACTCTCCCTCTCTATACCTATTCCTTTTCCTCTCTTTTTCCTGTTCTTCCTACCTATCACTCTCCCTTCTTTCTCTCCTCCCACTCCCCTTTTTCCCCTCCTCTCCTCCATCCTCTCCTCTTCCCGTCCCTCTACAATTCCTCTCCTTCCTTTTTCTCTCCTCTCTCTCTCTCCCCTTCCCTCCTTTTCCCTCTCTACCCTCCCTCCCCTTCCTTCCCTTCTCTCTTCTCTCCCCTTCCCCACCTCCCCTCCTCCCCTTCCTCTTCTTCTCTCTCTCTTCCCCTTTCCCCCCTCCCCTCTCTCTCCTCCCCCTCCTCTCCCCTCTTCCCCACCTCCTTCCCTTTCCCCCCTTCCCCACCTCCCCCTCCCCTAACCCCCACCTCCCGCACCTACGTGTAAATTGGGCAACAATCACCTAAGATTGGCTGTAAGCGCCGACCCCAAACTGCATTGTTCAGACGACCAGACGTGAACTCGTGTGGTCTGGGCAATAGAGCCAAGTAGGGCTGTGGTTTTGGTTGTTTGGGCTCATGTGTACTGGGATAGTGGGAGCTGAGGTACATTTTGGTATGGACAGATCTAGACACACACACACATATATATATGTATGTGTGTGTGTGTGTGTGTGTGTGTGTGTACATATATATAAGTATACATCTATATGTACATATATTTAGTATGTGTGTGTTCTGTATGATATATAATGATATATATATATATATAATATATATATATATATATAATATATATATATATATATATATATATATATGTATATATATGCATATATATATATATATATATATATTATATATATTATATATAATATATATATATTGTATATATATATATATATATATATATATATATATATATATATATATATATATATATATATATATATATATTATTATATCTATCTCCTCTCTCTCTCTCTCTCTCTCTCTCTTATATATATATATATATATATATATATATATATATATATATATATATATATATAATATATATATATATATATAATATATATGCATGCATACGTACATACACTCATATATAAAAAGAAAGTTACTTTTTTTTCTTCATTTTTATTGGACATATATCTCCATGAAAATTTCGTGTCATAGTTACACGCTACTGGAAGATCTTAAATTTCTTATGTTTTTGTGTATATTAAAAGAAGAGATTTTTTTTTTTTCATTCTGACACAGTAGTTACCATTTTCTCTCTTTTTTATGGTAGGAAACGTAAGTATTTAGCGCAAAAATGGCACTGTGTTTGTTTTTTATATAGACAAACGCACACAAAAACACACACACACAACCCGCACACACACGCACATATTCATGTCACATACCCCATCCGCCCAAGCATACCCAAACCATACATCGCCAAGGAAAAACCCCACCCCCGGGCGGCCCAAAAACACAGCAATCTCTCTCTCGTCTCTGTCTGTCTGTCTCTCTTCTCTCTCTCTCTCTCTCTCTCTCTCTCTCTCTCTCTCCCTCCCTCCCCTCTCCCCCTTCTCCTCCCTCCTCTCCCTCCCTCTCCTCCCTCCTCCCTCCCTTCCTCCCCCCCTCTCCCTCCCCCTACAAAAAAGGAAAAGTCTCAGCCCGGCCTCAGCACCTGCATCCCTCCCAGGCCCCAGATTTTCGCTCCGCATCCCCCCCCCCCTCTCTCTCTCTCTCCCTCCCCCTACAAAAAAGGAAAGTCCCAGGCCGGCTCAGAAAAGTCTCCCTCCCAGGCCCCAGATTTCGCTCCCATGCAACTTTCTCTCTCTTCCCTCCCCTACAAAGGAAAAGTCTCAGGCCGGCTCAGAAAAGTCTCCCTCCCAGGCCCAGATTTCGCTCCCATGCAACTTCTCTCTCTCTCTCCCTCCCCCTACAAAAAAGGAAAAGTCTCAGGCCGGCTCAGAAAAGTCTCCCTCCCAGGCCCAGATTTCCAGATTTCGCTCCATGCAACTTCTCTCTCTCTCTCCTCTCCCCTACAAAAAAGGAAAAGTCTCAGGCCGGGCTCAGAAAAGTCTCCCTCCCAGGCCCAGATTTCGCTCCGCATTCCCCCCCTCTCTCTCTCTCTCTCTCCCCCTACAAAAAGGAGAAGTCCCAGCCGGCTCAGAAAAGTCTTCCTCCCAGGCCCAGATTTCCAGATTTCGCTCCCATGCAACTTCTCTCTCTCTCTCCCTCCCCTACAAAAAAAAGGAAAAGTCCCAGGCCGGCTCAGAAAAGTCTCCCTCCCAGGCCCAGATTTCCAGATTTCGCTCCCATGCAACTTCCCCTCTCTCTCTCCTCCCCTACAAAAAAGGGAAGTCCCAGGCCGGCTCAGAAAAGTCTCCCTCCCAGGCCCAGATTTCCAGATTTCGCTCCCATCCCCCCCCTCTCTCTCCCTCCCCCTACAAAAAAGGAAAGTCTCAGGCCGGCTCAGAAAAGTCTCCCTCCCAGGCCCAGATTTCCAGATTTCGCTCCCATGCAACTTCTCTCTCTCCTCCCTCCCCTACAAAAAAGGAAAAGCCTCAGGCCGGCTCAGAAAAGTCTCCCTCCCAGGCCCAGATTTCGCTCCCATTCCCCCCCTCTCTCTCTCTCCCTCCCCCTACAAAAAAGGAGAAGTCCCAGCCCGGCTCAGAAAAGTCTCCCTCCCAGGCCCAGATTTCCAGATTTCGCTCCCATGCAACTTCTCTCGGGTCCCGTGCCACGCGTCCGGTGCAGCTCATTTGCATGTGAAAAGGGGCCCGACGCCTATGGAAATCCTGGCTGACGGGGACTAAACGCCGGGAAAGGGGGGGGGGGGGATGGGATGGGGGGATGGGGATGGGGGATGGGGGGGATGGGGTGGGGGGGGGAGGGGGGAGGGGGGAAGGGGGAGGAAGGGCGGAGGAGGTCATGTGCAGAGGCTTGGAACATGACCTCATCGTCTCCGAGGGTGGAGGGGTGGGGTGGGGGGGGGGGAAGGTTTCGCGAATGCCGGAGGAGGATTGCGGGGGTTGGTGGGGTTGGGGGGAGGGGTGGGGGTGGAGAGTACAAGCACTCTCTTTGCATTTTCTTCTTTATACACACACATACACACACGTACGCGCGCGTATTCACAAATATATACAAATAATACATATACATACATGCATATATGTATATTGTTCATACATACATACGCACACACACACACACACACACACACACACACACACACACACACACACACACACACACACACACACACACACACACACACACACACTCACATATATATATATATATATATATATATATATATATATATATATATATATATATATATATATATATATATACTTATATACATAAACATGTATTCAGTCTTTTCTAAAAAAAAAAAAAAAAAAAAGGTAATAATTACCCTCATATACCAAAATGAAGATGCACAGAAAAGAAGCAAAAAAAAAAAAAAAAAAAAAAAAAAAAAAAAAAAGAAATCCCTTTAGAATTTTTCTCAAAAGAGCTTTCGTAAATTACATATGCATGAACGAGCGGCCGCATAAAACCAAGCTTGTTTGCTAAAACCTCGAATCAAGTACAGCGTATCGACGGCGGCGTTAGCTATTTATCAAGACTAAAATCTATCTGAAAAAAAAAGAAAGAAAAAAAAAAACTTTTATCTTGATCCCCTTTCGCTAAAATGCACTGTTGCCATGGAAACGGATTCCGGGCATGGATCTCTTATTCATTCTTTATTTTTTCATTATGAATGGAGGTGTTTTTTCTTCTTTTTCTTTTGTTTAGACTTTATATTATTTGTTCGTCTAATTATTTCATGTCTGTTTATTGTTTCTTTTGTTAATGGAAGGTGTAACTGTGATGCATTTATATCAACACCTTGTTATGAAAAGGCTCTTATTAGTCTCATAAGAACAAGTAAAAATAAACATATGAATAAATATGTATGCATATATATGTATAAACACACACACACACACACACACTGCAACAGGAACGACGAAGGGAAGGGCAAGAAAACACACGAATATGCCGAAGGCCTTTTCACTATTGCTTCGTCAGGGCATATGTTACATGAGGTACATAGAGGAGTATATATACAACTACTGGGTGATCAGGTCACGTCGGTAATCAGGTGAGCGACGACCTTGGCTAGTTCATGGCTCCCCGTAGCGGTGTTGATGTTGTTAGTTGTATGAATGAACGCCGCTTCTACCATCTTCCTTTGTCGTGGGGCCAGGCCTTGCTTTATGATGGAGGCCTGGGACCACTTCGGGAGGTGACCATCGGTGTCTGCGTGAACAACGAAGGCGCTTCTCGTGTCATGGCGTCGGAGAGCGCTGCGGTGTTGACTGATACGTTGTTCGTGCAGTCCTCGTGATGTCTCGCCTATGTATACCTTATCACAGCCCCCACAAGGTATGCTGTACACCTGGCTGAGGGGTCTGTTATGGTTTGACCTCTTCTCTCTCACGATGTCTCCGATCTTCTTGCCTGAAGACGTAGCTATCTTGAGAGTATGGCCCATGAGATGAAACACGTCTACAACACCTTCCAACACCTCCACTATCCCCGCTCCATGCTCACCCACCTCCGACGCAAGGCCGAGAAGATCATGAGCAGGCCGAGAGGTGAGGACACACAAAGTAGAACTCAGAGGATAATCATCCCCCACTCGGAATTGACTGAGCACCTGCAGGCCCTGGTGGGCCATACTCTCAAGATAGCTACGTCTTCAGGCAAGAAGATCGGAGACATGGCCCCACGACAAAGGAAGATGGCAGAAGCGGCGTTCATTCATACAACTAACAACATCAGCACCGCTACGGGGAGCCATGAACTAGCCAAGGTCGTCGCTCACCTGATTACCGACGTGCCTGATCACCCAGTAGTTGTATATATACTCCTCTATGGTACCTCATGTAACATATGCCCTAACGAAGCAATAGTGAAAAGGCCTTCGGCATATTCGGTGTTTTTCTTGCCCTTCCCTTCGTCGTTCCTGTTGCAATCTGTTCAACATGAATTCCACACACACACACACACATATATATGTATATATATATATATATATATATATATATATATATATATATATATATATATATATATAGTATATATATATATATATATATATATTATATATATATATATATATATATATATATATATATATATATAACCCAAAGTAAACCACGGAAAGAGAACACAAGAAAACATAAAACAAGTAAAAGATGATAAAGAGAACAGAGAGAAATCAGGAAAATAAATACCACAAATACCATGGAAAAATACCAGAAACGTATTGTAAATAAACCCTGTTCACTCCCCTCTATGATGAACGGGTTTGTACCTGAACAGACTGTGAGAGAACAAGATAAGAACATCTGAAATCGTGAAATGGTCGACACGGGAGTAAAGAGGACAAACAATTATAAGAAAACAGAAAAAAAGAAAAAAATAGAAAGACCGTAGAAGAGATAAAACAAAAATTAAGATAGACTCGATTAATAACTAGAATAGGTGATAAGAGAAAATGAAAAAAGAGACACCCTGATTGGACCGTGAGAGAAGAAGACTAGATAAACGCAGTGAGAAAGAGTGAGAGAAGAAGACTAGATAAACGCAGTGAGAAAGAGTGAGAGAAGAAGACTAGATAAACGCAGTGAGAAAGAGTGAGAGAAGAAAGACTAGATAAAGAGTGAAAAGAGTAGAGATAAACGGAGGAGAGATGAGAGAATTGGGAATGGCGGGCGGCACACGGCAGGGATCAGCGAAGTGGGCCGAGTCCTTGAGGTGTTCGAAGGCCCTTTGTCCTGCGGTGGAAGGAGGATGTC
>NW_020872073.1:12732-20232 GCF_003789085.1 Penaeus vannamei | reverse complement strand
AGAATCCATTTGTGCTTTCATTTTGCATTTCGTTTTTATAGAGAGAAGATGAAGAGAAGAGAGAGAGAACAGAGGACAGAGAGAGTGAGAGAGAGAGAGAGAGAGAGGAGAAGAGCAGAGAGAACAAGAGAGAGGACAGGAGAGAGAGAGAGAGAGAGGACAGGAGAGAGAGAGAGAGAGAGAGGAGGGAAGAGAGAGAGAGAGAAAGAGAGAGAGAGAGAGAGAGAGGAGAGAGAGAGAGGAGAGAGAGAGAGAGAGAGAGAGAAGAGAGAGAGAGGAGAGAGGAGAGAGAGGAAGACGAGAGAGAGAGACAAGAAAAGAGACGGAGAGAGTGAGAGAGAGAGGAGAGAGAGACAGAGAGAGAGACAGACAGACAGACAGAGACAGAAGACAGACAGACAGATAGACAGACATAGACAGACAGACAGACAGAGAAAAGAGTTACTAGGTTCTACCTGGAATGACATCTTATATCTTCCTAGCTAGTAAAAAACATATATTGCTATGAAACCAACATCTGTTTATATGGGTGTTCTAGAAGGAATGCTTGTCTTATTATGCGTTTGTGCCCTCAGCAAGTACGAGAGAATGAAGAAAAAATAGATAGATAAATAGATAGATAAAGAGACAGACATATGGATATATAATCACAGAGAGATAAGGTATATGGCAGAAAGAGGCAGAGAGAAGAGAGAGAGACGAGAGAGAGAGAGAGAGAGAGAGAGAGAGAGAGAGAGAGAGGGAGAGAGAGAGAAGAGAGAGAGAGAGAGAGAGAGAGAGAGAAGAGAGAGACGAGAAGAGAGGAGAGAGAGAGAAGAGAGAGAGAGAGAGAGAGAGGAGAGAGAGAGAGAGAGAAGCGGTAGCGAGCGAACGAAAGAGAAAGAAAGAGAGAGTGAGAACGAGAGAGAGAGAGAGAGAGCGAGAACGAGAGAGAGAGACAGACAGACAGACAGACAGACAGAGAGAGAAAACAGAGAAGAAAAAAAACAGAAAGAGAAAACAGAGAAGAAAAAAAAACAGAAAGAGAGAAGCAGAGAAGGAGAAAGAAAGAAAGAAATATATCAGAAACAGACAACCAGACAAACAGACAGACAGAAGGAAAAAAAGCCCTCAGCGGTCACCACCAAATGCGTTACATCAGGCTGCCTAATTTGCCCTAGTTAGGATCCATTCGGGCTCGTGAAGGGGAGATCTCGGGGCTTTTCGCGTGATGGGAAAAATTGCCCCTCGACGTAAATTTTGCGGTTTCTCGAAGTTAATTCCGGGGGACGGACAACTTTTGATTTTTTCTTTTTTCTTCTTCTCTCTCTCTTTCGTCTTCTCTTACTTTCTTTCTGCTTTTTTCTTATTTTCTGATTTTGTTTCTTGCTTTCTGATTTTTTCTTTCTTTTTCTCTTTCTCTTTCTTTCTTTCTCTTTCTTCTCTTTCTCTTATCTTCTCTCTCTCTCTCTCTCTCTCTCTCTCTCTCTCTCTCTCTCTCTCCTCTCTCTTCTCTCTCTCTTCTCTCTCTTCTCTCTCTCTCTCTTTTTTTCTTTTTGTTCCACTCTTTATTTTCTTATGCCATTTTTTTAGTTTTTTCCTTTGGTTTATAAGAACCTTAATAAATAATCATATCTTACATTTGCCTTCTATATCAATCTACTCACTCATCACTCACACACGCACACACCACACACACACACACAACACACACACACACACACACACACACACACCACACACACACACACACACACACACACACACACACACACACACACACACACACACACACACACACACACACACACACACATACACGCGCTCTCAAACGTGTGTAATCTTACCTTGTTGTCTAAATCAAGGAGAAATATAAAATGTAACTTAGATAGTACATATAACGTGTATGGTTCATGTTTTTTTCTTTTTTCTCTTTTTCTTTTCCTCCTTTATTCGTCACGCTAATTGCTTTACGTCCTGTTAGTCGTCTTTTATCAAAAGATTTCTAAAATAATTATATCAACAGCCCTCAATATGATTTTTAAAAATCTTTTTTATTATTCGTTTATCAATTTATCTATTTCTTTAAAATCTATATTGTCACTTATTTACGTCGTCTCTTATCAAAATAAAATAATAATAAATAAAAAATAAAGTAATTATATCAACAGCTCTCAACTTCCTTGTTGAGTTTTTTTTCTCTTTTATTCAATTCTCTTTTATTCGCTATGATCACATTTCTGATAGCTTGATCAAGTACGTCACTTTCAATATCTTTATGCGATTCTCTTTTATTCTCAATAATTGCACGATTACGGCATTTTATGACAGACTGATCAAGAATGTCACTTAATAAATAATCATATCTTACATTTGCCTTCTATATCTATCTACTCACTCACTCACTCACACACGCACACACACACACACACACACACACACACACACACACACACACACACACACACACACACACACACACAGGTATCTTTATCCAGTTCTCTTGTATTTCTTTTATTCGCTATAATTACATGATTACGATATTTTATGACAGACTGATCAAGAATGTCACTTTCAGTATTTCTCTCTCCTCTTTTCAAACACTTTCACTTTCAATATCTTTATCCGATTCTCTTTTATTCGCTATAATTACAAGATTGCGACATGTGTTGATAGACTGATCAAGAATGTCACTTTCAATATCTTTATCCAATTCTTTTGTATTTCTTTCATTCGCTATAATTACATGCGACATTTTTAGATAGACTGATCAAGAATTTCACTTTCAGTATCTTTATCCAATTCTCTTGTATCTCTTTTATTCGCTATAATTACATGATTACGACATTTTTAGATAGACTGATCAAGAATGTTACTGTCAATATCTTTATCCAATTCAATTATATTTCATTTATTCGCTATAATTACATGCTACATTTTTAGATAGACTGATCATGAATGTCTTTATCCAATTCTCTTGTATTTCTTTTATTCGCTATAATTACATGATTGTGACATTTTATGATAGACTGATCAAAAATGTCACATTTAGCATCTTTCTCCCCCTTTCGAACACTTTCTTTCGCAATGGCTCTTTCGCTGTAATTTCAGGAATAAGGATTTTAGATTGATAGATTGATCAAAAATGTCACTTTCAATATCTTTAACCAGTTTCTCTTGTATCTTTTTTTATTCGCTATAATTACATCGTTGCGACATTTGTTGATAGACTGATCAAAAATATCACTTTCAGAATCTTTATCCAATTCTCTTGTATTCTTTTATTCGCTATAATTACATGATTTCGACATTTGCTGATAGACTGATCAAGAATATCACTTTCAATATCTTTATCCAGTTCTCTTGTATTTCTTTTATTCGCTATAATTACATGATTTCGACATTTTTAGATAGACTGATCAATAATTCACTTTTTAGCATCTTTCTCCCCTTTCTTCGCTGTAATTTCAGGAATAATAATTCTAGATTGATAGATTGATCAAGAATGTGACTTTCAATATCTTTATCCAATTCTCTTGTATTTCTTTTATTCGCTATAATTACATGGTTGCGACATTTGTTGATAGACTGATCAAAAATGTCACTTTCAATATCTTTATCCAATTCTCTTTTATTCGCTATAATCACATAATTACGACATTTTTGGATAGACTAATCAAAAATGTTACTTTCAATATCTTTATCCAATTCTTTTGTATTTCATTTATTCGCTATAATTACATGCGACATTTTTAGATAGACTGATCACGAATGTCACTTTCAGTATCTTTACCCAATTCTCTTGTATTTCTTTTATTCGCTATAATTACATGATTGCGATATTTTATGATAGACTGATCAAAAATGTCACTTTTAGCATCTTTATCCAATTCTCTTGTATTTCTTTTATTCGCTATAATTACATGATTTCGACATTTTATGATAGACTGATCAAAAATGTCACTTTCAGAATTTTTCTCCCCTTTTCGGACACTTTCTTTCGCAATGGCTCTTTCGCTGTAATTTCAGGAATAAGAATTCTAGATTGATAGACTGATCAAGAATGTTACTTTCAATATCTTTATCCAGTTCTCTTGTATTTCTTTTATTCGCTATAATTACATGGTTGCGACATTTGTTGATAGACTGATCAAGAATGTCACTTTTAATATCTTTATCCAATTCTCTTGTATTTTTTTTATTCGCTATAATTACATGGTTGTGACATTTTATGATAGACTAATAAAAAATGTCCCTTTCAATATCTTTATCCAGTTCTCTTGTATTTATTTTATTTAGCATTTATTTATTTATTTATTTATTTATTTATTTATTTATCAACTTTCTCCCCGTTTCAAACACTTTCTTTCGCAATGGCTCTTTCGCTGTAATTTCAGGAATAAGGATTCTATGTATACCACTATTTACCTCCCTTTCTTCGAAGTATCCTTCATGGTCATCTTCTTAATACCCTTCTCAAGTCTTTTATCATTACGTCTCTATTCACCATGAGCCAATTTTGCTATATTTATTTTTAGCATAGTTGCCGGGTGTGTTCTGGACTCTGCCAATTTATTTCACTGAAAGGATGGTCACTTTAATGTTCGTAATTTCGTTTTTCTTCTTCTTCTCTTCTTCTTTTTCTTTTTCCTTTTTTTTACTTTTTCTTTTCTTTTCTTTTTCTTCTTCTTCTTCTTCTCATCATCATCATTCATCATTCATCATCATCATGATTGATGATGATGATTGATGATGATGATGAAAGAAGAAGAGAAGAAGAAAAAGAAAAGAAAAAGAAAAAGAAAAAGAAAAAGAAAAAGAAAAAGAAGAAGAAGAAGAGAAGAAAACGAAATTACGAACATTAAAGTGACCATCCCTTTCAGTGAAATAAATTGGCAGAGTCCAGAACACACCCCGGCAACTATGCTAAAAATAAATATAGCAAAATTGGCTCATGGTGAATAGAGACGTAATGATAAAAGACTTGAGAAGGGTATTAAGAAGATGACCATGAAGGATACTTCGAAGAAAGGGAGGTAAATAGTGGTATACATAGAATCCTTATTCCTGAAATTACAGCGAAAGAGCCATTGCGAAAGAAAGTGTTTGAAACGGGGAGAAAGTTGATAAATAAATAAATAAATAAATAAATAAATAAATAAAATGCTAAATAAAATAAAATACAAGAGAACTGGATAAAGATATTGAAAGGGACATTTTTTATTAGTCTATCATAAAATGTCACAACCATGTAATTATAGCGAAATAAAAAATACAAGAGAATTGGATAAAGATATTAAAAGTGACATTCTTGATCAGTCTATCAACAAATGTCGCAACCATGTAATTATAGCGAATAAAAGAAATACAAGAGAACTGGATAAAGATATTGAAAGTAACATTCTTGATCAGTCTATCAATCTAGAATTCTTATTCCTGAAATTACAGCGAAAGAGCCATTGCGAAAGAAAGTGTCCGAAAAGGGGAGAAAAATTCTGAAAGTGACATTTTTGATCAGTCTATCATAAAATGTCGAAATCATGTAATTATAGCGAATAAAAGAAATACAAGAGAATTGGATAAAGATGCTAAAAGTGACATTTTTGATCAGTCTATCATAAAATATCGCAATCATGTAATTATAGCGAATAAAAGAAATACAAGAGAATTGGGTAAAGATACTGAAAGTGACATTCGTGATCAGTCTATCTAAAAATGTCGCATGTAATTATAGCGAATAAATGAAATACAAAAGAATTGGATAAAGATATTGAAAGTAACATTTTTGATTAGTCTATCCAAAAATGTCGTAATTATGTGATTATAGCGAATAAAAGAGAATTGGATAAAGATATTGAAAGTGACATTTTTGATCAGTCTATCAACAAATGTCGCAACCATGTAATTATAGCGATAAAAGAAAATACAAGAGAATTGGATAAAGATATTGAAAGTCACATTCTTGATCAATCTATCAATCTAGAATTATTATTCCTGAAATTACAGCGAAGAAAGGGGGAGAAAGATGCTAAAAGTGACATTATTGATCAGTCTATCTAAAAATGTCGAAATCATGTAATTATAGCGAATAAAAGAAATACAAGAGAACTGGATAAAGATATTGAAAGTGATATTCTTGATCAGTCTATCAGCAAATGTCGAAATCATGTAATTATAGCGAATAAAAGAAATACAAGAGAATTGGATAAAGATTCTGAAAGTGATATTTTTGATCAGTCTATCAACAAATGTCGCAACGATGTAATTATAGCGAATAAAAAAGATACAAGAGAACTGGTTAAAGATATTGAAAGTGACATTTTTGATCAATCTATCAATCTAAAATCCTTATTCCTGAAATTACAGCGAAAGAGCCATTGCGAAAGAAAGTGTTCGAAAGGGGGAGAAAGATGCTAAATGTGACATTTTTGATCAGTCTATCATAAAATGTCACAATCATGTAATTATAGCGAATAAAAGAAATACAAGAGAATTGGATAAAGACATTCATGATCAGTCTATCTAAAAATGTAGCATGTAATTATAGCGAATAAATGAAATATAATTGAATTGGATAAAGATATTGACAGTAACATTCTTGATCAGTCTATCTAAAAATGTCGTAATCATGTAATTATAGCGAATAAAAGAGATACAAGAGAATTGGATAAAGATACTGAAAGTGAAATTCTTGATCAGTCTATCTAAAAATGTCGCATGTAATTATAGCGAATGAAAGAAATACAAAAGAATTGGATAAAGATATTGAAAGTGACATTCTTGATCAGTCTATCAACACATGTCGCAATCTTGTAATTATAGCGAATAAAAGAGAATCGGATAAAGATATTGAAAGTGAAAGTGTTTGAAAAGAGGAGAGAGAAATACTGAAAGTGACATTCTTGATCAGTCTGTCATAAAATATCGTAATCATGTAATTATAGCGAATAAAAGAAATACAAGAGAACTGATAAAGATTACCTGTGTGTGTGTGTGTGTGTGTGTGTGTGTGTGTGTGTTGTGTGTGTGTGTGTGTTGTTGTGTGGCGTGTGTGAGTGAGTGGAGTGAGTAGATAGATATAGAAGGCAAAGTAAGATATGATTATTTATTAAGTGACATTCTTGATCAGTCTGTCATAAAATGCCGTAATCGTTGCAATTATGAGAATAAAAGAGAATCGCATAAAGATATTGAAAGTGACGTACTTGATCAAGCTATCAGAAATGTGATCATAGCGAATAAAAGAGAATTGAATAAAAGAGAAAAAAAACTCAACAAGGAAGTTAGAGAGCTGTTGATATAATTACTTTATTTTTTATTTATTATTATTTATTTTGATAAGAGACGACGTAAATAAGTGACAATATAGATTTTAAAGAAATAGATAAATTGATAAACGAATAATAAAAAAGATTTTTAAAAATCATATTGAGGGCTGTTGATATAATTTATTTTAGAAATCTTTGATAAAAGACGACTAACAGGACGTAAAGCAATTAGCGTGGACGAATAAAGGAGAAA
>NW_020872071.1:32500-37500 GCF_003789085.1 Penaeus vannamei | reverse complement strand
TATATATATATATATATATATATATATATATATATATATATATATATATATTATGACATATAAACATATATGGCATATGTTTGCAAATGTCGTTTTTATATACATATATACGTATATATATTTGCATATATGCATTACTTATGAAATTATAATGATTTTAATTCTTTCTAACGAGGCTAATCACTCTTTTGCAGACTGAATCGCCTGATCACCAAGGAAGCGATTTGGGAGTATGAGCAACTGACCAGCGACCAGAAGGTAGGCGGCTTTCTCTCTCTTTGGCTTGAGGGCCACTTGTTCCTTGCAGAATCGCCTCTCTCCTTGTCCTGCTCCGCCTCTCTCTCCTCTCTCGCCCTTCGCCTCTCCTCCCTCCTCCTTCGCCTCTCCTTCAGTCTCTCCCTGCTTGTCCCTTCGCCTCTCCTCTCTCCCCTTGTCCTTCGCCTCTCCTCTCTCCTTGTCCCTTCGCCTCTCCTCTCCCCTTGTCCCTTCGCCTCTCCTCTCCTCTCTCCTTTGCCTCCTCTCTCCCTTCGCCTCTCCTCTCTCCTTGTCCCTTCGCCTCTCCTCTCTCTCTCCTTGTCCCTTCGCCTCCCTCTCCTCTCTCCTTGTCCCTTCCGCCTCTCCTCTCCCTTGTTCCCTTTCGCCTCTCCTCTCCTTCTCTTGTCCTTCGCCTCTCCTCTCCTCTCTCCTTGTTCCTTCGCCTCTCCTCTCCTCTCCCCTCGCCTCTCCCCTCTCCCTTCGCCTCCCTCTCTCCTTCCTTCGTCTCTCTCTCTTGTCCTTCGCTCCTCTCCTCTCCTCCTCTCCTCTCCCTCTCCTTCGCTCTCCTCTCCCCTCGCCCCTTCGCCTCTCCTCTCCTCTCTCCCTCGCCCCTCTCCTCTCTCCTCCCTCGCCCCTTCCTCCTCTCCTCTCCCCTCGCCTTTGCCTCTCCTCTCTCTCCCTCGCCTTCGCCTCCTCTCCTCTCCTCCCCTGCCCCTCGCCTTTCCTCTCCTCTCCTCCCCTCCGCCCCTTCGCCTCTCCTCTCCTCTCCCCCCCTCGCCTTCGCCTCTCCCTCTCTGCCCCTTGCCTCCTCTCCCCTCGCCCCTTCGCCTCTCCTCTCTCCCCCTCGCCCTTCGCCCTCCTCTCCTCTCCCTCGCCTTCGCCTCTTCCTCCTCTCCCCGTCGCCCCTTCGCCTCTCCTCCTCCCTCCTCCCTCGCCCTTCGCTCTCCGTCCTCTCGCCTCGCCCTTGCCTCTCCTCTCCTCCCCCTCGCCCTTCCTCTCTCTCCTCTCCGCCCTTCGCCTCTCCCTTCTCCTCTCCCTTCTCCTCGCGCCCCTTCGCCTTCCTCTCCTCTCTCTCCCTCGCCCCCTTGCCTCTCCTCTCCTCTCCCCTCGCCTTCCCGCCTCTCTTCTCCCCTCGCCCCTTCGCCTCTTCTCTCCATTTATCTCGTCTTCCTCTTCCTCCCGTGCGGGAACACGCAGCCGAGACTCGACGGCAAGAATCGTAAACTTTTTGTCGTTTTTGGCGGAAATTGTTGCCGTTTCGCGCTGAACACGTGATGATGACGTCATGGGTAGAAAGATTTAATAAACTGGTTCTGCTTTTTGGTCGGAAATTATATTCTCTGGTTTCTTAGTCAGAAAGAATTGATGACATTTTTTTTTTATCATCCTGCTCATTATCTACTTAGCCTTCTTGTTTGTCTTCATCTCCTTATTCTCTAACCTTCTCTCCCTTTTTCCCTTTCTCCTCTCTCTTTCACAGCATATTTCCTATTATTCCTCTTCTCGTTTCTCTCGTCATAAGGTTTCTTCTTTCCTTGCTATATCTCCTTCTGTTTACTTTTCTACTTTTTCTCCTTTATTCTTTCTTCCCTTTCTGTGTCTAGTTGTTCCTCTTCATTCCATATTACTTCTACTCGTCTTTCTTTCCTTCCTATTTGCCTTTCTTTATATAATCTTCCTTCGTGTATTCCTTATCTTTCTTCCTCTCCTACATATTGTTCTCGTACCTCTTCTCCCCCTCCTTTTTACCCTCTTTCGTACTCTTCTTCTCACTTCTTCCATCCGTATTCATTCTTCTAGGAGAGAGAGAGAGAGAGAGAGAGAGAGAGAGAGAGAGAGAGAGAGAGAGAGAGAGAGAGAGAGGGGGGGGGGGGGGAGAGGGTTCAATTCCACGGACTCACTAGTTCCTGCTCCATAAATTTTGTAATTTCTGCTATTAAATTACCTTAGGTCTATGCGAATCTTTGTGTACGCATCTTTTGAATACACTAAGAATCGATTGATATTCCGGAAATTCCAATTCTGAATATCCAGTATATTTAGCCATTTTTAATTCTTAGTCAATCCACCGCGGTGATCGGATGTGTCTTTGCCTCCGCTCCGCCCAGCCAGGCCACTAACCCCTCCCCCCCTCTCTCTCTCCCTCTCCCCCCTCTCTGTCTATCCCCCCTCTCTCGAGAGGGAGAGCGAGAAAGGAGGGGGGAGGGAAGGAGGGAAGGAAGGGAGCCATGTAGAGGGAAGGAATCATATAAATCCAGACATTTAAATCTCCAGAACAACGAAAAGAACATCAACAACAGCAAAACAACAACAACAAACAACCTCAAATCAACACAAACCCTTGTCATCTCGTGGTCTTGCAGCGCCAAAGGCAATCAGGTCATTACCCCTGAGTCAAAGAGGGCCAGCCAGGGGGCTTCCCCGTTGCTTCCTTGAGCAGCTAGCATGAGCTCTTATCCCCAGAGTGAAAGGGGGACCTTAGCCAAGGGCATCTAGCTCCGTTTCCAGAGTAATGGGACCTCAGCGCAAGAAAATGGGGCCTCCAGTAGCTCGAACACACAACAGATATTGTGATAAAGATGAAAACCTAATGTTTGCTACAAATGACATGCCAGCCACTGCCTAGATTTATTAATCGCAATGTTCTCTGAACAATAGTCAACACTGAACAAAATGATGGCAGAAGCATGAATGCGAAGAGGCAGCAGACGTCACAACAGATACCTCTACCTAAGAAAGCAGTGACTCGAGCTCCACACTCTCCCTGCCTGCTGCACCCATAGCCAACGACCCTCCCAGCCCCCTTCCCCTCCCGCCTATCTCCCCTCTCTCCCCACCCAAAGCGAGCGAGCAGTCTTGCGCCCTTGCTGACTCGTCCTTGAACACCCCTGCAACCAACACGAGAATCGAAGCATCTACACAAGTAACGCTAGACGAAGCTCTAAGAAGAAGAAGGAAGAAACACAACCAGAAGGAACTCGAGCCTAATCGCAAGTGGAATGACGCAACTCATCATCATCCCTCTGCAGAACAAAATGCTGAAGATGAAGTCGGTTTCGTCACAGTTACATCAAAGAAATGAAAGGAAGGAGGCCTTTAACAGGAGCTGATCGCCCAGATACAGTGTTCTTCCACACCACAAGTTATCATCTAGACACAAATGAGAAGAGGACATCGAAGAGTACATCTCACACAAAATCCCTTTTACACATACTACACTAGTAGTACTGTAACTGTAAAAGGCCGAGAAATAAAGCCTGGACTATTTTCAGATTCAGATGTCTTCCCAAGGAATGCCAAAGTGTTCCTAAACAGAAACGAGAACAACCGTGATCAGAGGCTTTGACAAGGCACCGCCGTCAGTCACACGGACGGTCAGATCACAAATGATGAAAATAGAACATATAAACGTACAGGCGCTCCTTGGACATTTTGTTGATACAGAACACATGTCAGATAGCTGCTTGAGACTTTGAGAAGAACTTTCAGAGTCGGTGTTGATTTTAGCTTCTTATAGATTTTACTAGACTAAACTACATAACAAAGTGATCATATTCTCTTCAAGTGGGGATCCATAAGAAGCAGCAATAGCTTCGGAGGCTCCCCAAACCTCACTTGCAATTTGTTTTTCAATGTTGCCGAACTATCTTTATCTATTTTTATAAGAATCTCGAACACAGTACCACATTTGCTTTGATACCCATACTTGATCTACAGTAGTAGCACCGATACCTATCATCACCAAGTTACACCTAAGCTGTAATGAGACAATAAAACAAGTACATTTGTCATCTGCAATAACGTTGATGGTCTTCTTCTCTGTCTCAGCCAGATGAACTTATTGAAAGATAATTCAATCAGCTTGATCATGTGCAATGTGCAGATCTGGTCTTTTTGTCATGACCTCACGACTTACCTCTATTGCTGCTGGCTCTGCCCTTGTAACAACTAGCTCCTTCCATTGTACGGTTGATGATGTTTGTCGGACAGATGTTCACGGATGAAAGTAAAAAGCCGGATCTTGTTTTCTGTAGTGTAGTATCAAAAAGACGGCGACGATAGGGATTCTTTCATGTTCGATTTTCTTGTTGCTCTTCCTGTAGCAACTATCAAATACTAGGTGTCACCAGTCTTGAGACAGCCTGGAATGTGTGACAAGTACGTTCCTAATGAAATCTTGCACAACACCACGATCTGACCAGGTGATGAATCCACTGAACAGCACACGCATCGAGAACAGTGGTTCTAAACCTGGGGAGGGTGGGTTGTTAGTAATTTTCCGGGGGGGGGGCAGAGCCTTTTGAAAAAAACTGTAATTTCACAGATTATATTTGTTATTCTCTTAGCGGAAGCACGGTCAAATGATCAGGAGTTTAATAATCATGTGATTAATTTGTAATCATAATTTTCAATAAAATTCAGGAGGGAACCTTATTCATGAATGCAAGGGGGGCATCATGGATGGAAGGACAAATTTTAATCTGAAGTACGATTACTCACTTCAACTTTATAGTAGACTGCGATGGTAAACACAAGGATTTCTCAATTTTCACTGAATCGATTAATATAAGCTTGTCTCTTTTCTTTATAAGTGGGATCAGTATAGATTCTGAAAGGACATTCTTTATGGGCAGTTTTGATGTTTGTACATTTTTGTGTCATAGCTATTACAATTCTTTTAAATTGTGCTTTAATGTAAAACGGTTGAAGGGTTGAAGTGTGCAGCCAATTGTTCTTGCATGACT
>NW_020872071.1:2500-15000 GCF_003789085.1 Penaeus vannamei | reverse complement strand
TATAAATAGTATATAATAGTTAATATATCTAATATAATATACTAGCCTATATATCACTACTACTACTTTTAATACTATATAATATATAGGGAGGAGATGCTGGACGTGCGTGCTTCTGGGTCAATGTGTGATTTCATTATTCATAGATCATCTCGGTGAAAATCCATCCATTACTGTAAATTATTTACGTATGTTCAGGAAAATATATACATCTGAAAATTGATTTCTTGTGGATTAAAATATTTGGTAATTATTTGATTTGTAATTAGTGATTAATGATTAAACTTCATTAACCGCCTGCAGGTATGATTACCTGTAACGCTGGTTAATCTAATAAAGGCCAAAAGGAAAAATAATAATTTTGAGCAATTAATTAAGAGCAACAGATACATCAGTCACTGGTAATCACAGTATTCAATGGTTAAAATTATTCACTGAAGGGAGGGATGATTCCTATCAACATTGCCTTTTCATCAACTGACAGATGTTACGACTCTAACTCTTTCAAGACGAAAGAATAAACATATCAGTCTATCTTTGGTGCTCCTTGTGTTGTGTGGACAAGTCTTCAGACAATATACAAATTGATGACAAATTGAGTTGCATTCCTTACCCTTTGTTGGTCTACCTCCAAGGACTAATGTATGCATTGTTTGTACATTTTGTTAGTGACTTTGTGACTGGTTGGGATGATGCGGGATATAATCACATTCACACCTACCCATTGACTTGAATCTGTGACATGATGGCAGCTAGTACTGTCATGTCCGATGAGAGAGAGACGAGAGAGGAGAAGGAGCAGTTCGAGTGAGATACTGAGACGTGTCGGATCGGGATACGTACATACACTCTGTATCAGATCACGACATCTACTCTCAGGCACTGCCAGTCTCTCTACGTACTACCAGTGAACTCTAAGCGCGTCTCTCTACTCTGTGTGTGTCGTGTCATAGTCTCTCTGTCTCGGTTGTCTCTCTCTTGCTTCTCCCTCTCTCTGGCTTCTCCCTCTCTCTGTCTGCACTTCTCTCTCTCTTCTCTGTCTTCCTCTCTCTCTCTCTCTCTCCTTCTCTCTCTCTCTCTCTCTCTCTCTCTCTCTCTCTTTCTCTCTCTCTCTCTTACTCTTCCTTTTAAATGTCATTCATGCCTTTTTCTGGTGTTCATCAAGCTTCAAGCAAGATAACAGAACACAAAGAAAGACACCGCCAAGGTACGTGATGTGTCTTGGTGCGTATGTGTGTCACATTAAGACATATTGTGATCATATCTATTGATTTTTACCAATTTATCCTCCTCTCCATCACATCACACTCACAACAATGTATGCTTATGTGTGGGTGTGTAATATGTATGTTATATAAAAAAAAAAAAACATACGTAATACACAGAATAAAGTTATTTATATATAATAATTTATTATATATATATAGTCACTATCGTATAAATAGACTTCTCCGTCCTGATAATGCCTATTTATGCATTATATATAGATATATATGTATATATATTATATATGATATATATATTACTAATAATATACTATATGGTGGTGTTGTGTTATTATTATGGTATATATACTTATATTGTACTATATATGTATACTATATGTGTGTTATGATATATATATATATAGTATATATATATATTAATATTANATAAAGAGAGAGAGAGAGAGATGGAGAGAGAGAGAGAGAGGAGAGAGAGAGAGAGAGAGAGAGAGAGAGAGAGAGAGAGAGAGAGAGAGAGAGAGAGAGGGAGAGAGAGAGAGAGAGAGAGAGGAGAAGAGAGAGAGAGAGAGAGAGAGAGAAGAGAGGAGAGAGAGAGAGAGAGAGAGAGAGAGAGAGAGAGAGAGAGGAGAGAGAGAGAGAGAAGAGAAAGAAAGAAAGAGAAGAAAGAAGAAAGAAGAAAGAAGAAAGAAAGAAAGAAAAGAAAGAGGGGAGGGAGGGAGGGAGGGAGGGAGGGAGAGAGAGAGAGGAGAGAGAGAAGAGAGAGAGAGGAGAGAGAGAGAAGAAGAGACGAGAGAGAGAGAGAGAGAGAGAGAGGAGAGAGAGAGAGACAACAGACAGACAGACAGACAGGACAGAAAGACACTCTATATAATAATATGAAAACGGGAAGGAAAATACAAATGGAATAATATATGAACGCATGGGAAGAGAAAAAAAAAGAAAAAAAGAGGAGTGCTTCTCGTCTAAAATCCAATCACACACATTTTTGAAGAGTATCACGCTAAAAGGTGTGCCCTTTCATCTCAAGTTTCTTTACATTTCATCCGTTTTTTTTCTACTCTCTTCTATTCTTTCTGTATAATCATTATCTTTATTTTCTCCTTGCCCTTATAACTTCTTACTCTTGCTACTCCAACCCATTCTATTTCTCTCTCCTGTCTCATCTCTCTCTCTCTCTCTCTCTCTTCTCTCTCTCTCTCTCTCTCTCTCTCTCTCTCTCTCTCTCTATATATAGTATATATATATATATATATATATATATATTTTATTTTTTCTCTCCTCTCTCTTTATCAACCCCTTTTTCTCGCCCTGCGAATCCATCCTTTCCTCTCCTCCTCTCCTAAACCTTCCAAAACCCGTTCTTTACAACTCCCTCGCCGCGGTCCAAGGGTGCATGACATATCGGCCCTCGTGATGCTTCGGCGTAATAACAGCCTCGTCTTACAGGTAACATCCGTCAATAATCGATAACATTAAATCAGCAGCAAGAGGACATAATGCGCGGCCCAATAAGTAGCACTCCTCTCCCTCTCTATCTCCCCCGCCCTCGCTCTCGCTGCTGTGTCTGTCTGTTGTCTTTGACTCTGTCCTCTCTTTTTATCCTCTCTTCTATGTTTAAGTAGCATCCTTCCCTCTCTATCTCCCCCGCCCTCGCTCTCTGTCTGTCTGTCTGTGTCTGTCTTTGACTCTGTCTCTCTTTATCTCTCTCTTCTATGTGACTGTTCCTTTCACTGGTTTCGCATCTATTCTAACTGTGCCTGCTTCGTATCTTCTTTCTTTATTTTACCTCCGACTTTCTCATCATCGCATTCATTTTTCTCTTCTGCTTGTATGTGTTTATTTCTATTTTTTCTTATAACATTAATTTGCCTTCGCTTAATTCTTTCAACGCTACTTTTTCCCTTTCTTTCATATCAATATATCTGTTCTCATTTCCTAAGCCTCCACTCTCTCTCGTCTTCTTCAATCCTTCTTTCTGTATCTATTCATTTATTTCTCAATCTTATCCTTCCTTCCCCCATTCCTTTCATATCATCAGTCTACTGACAACTCCTCTTCCCTTTTCTCTGTTTCTTCGCCCTCCTACCCCCCACCATTCCCCTCTCCCGGTTTCTTCTTCCTCCTTTTTCCCCCTCTTCCATTTCCCCGTCTCTCTACTATCATCTCTCCATTCCCTCCTTTATCTCCTCTCCCCCGCCCTCCTCTCGCATAAGCGGGTAAGCGTTGACAGCCATAAGTGTTTACAAAGCCTCAGAAGCCATGAGCACGTGATCATGGATCATGAGATACGGGGGGGGGGAGGCCGTTAGTGGATCGAAGTGACGAGGAGTTAAAATGAACGATACGAAGCTATATATATAAAAGCAGAGAGAGAGAGAGAAGAGAGCGACATCGCTCTCCGGTCTGTACACCTCGTATATATCTATCTATCTCTCTTCGTGCTGCCATGCGCTCTCTCTCTCTCTCTCATGTCTCTGTCTCTGCTCTGTCTTCTTGTCTCTCGGTCCTTCCTGTCTTCTCTCTCTCTCTCCTCTCTCTCTCTCTCGTCTCTCTCTCTCCTCTCCGGCTCTTCTCTCTCTCTCTCTCTCTTCTCTATATACTAGTATATACTATACTACTATATATATGCTACTATATGTATATATATGGTATTATATATATATATCATGATATATTATAGAAGTATATATATAGAGCACATACATATATAATAATTAAAGTATATAATAGTATATATATATATACAATATATATAAAGTATATATATATATATATATAGTATAATAGTAGTATCATATAGGATAGTATATATATATATATATACATGTATATATCGATATATATAAGATGAGTATATAGATATATAATATATATATATATATATTATAGTATATATATTTTATATATATATATATATAGAATAATATTATATATATATATATATAATATTGATAATATATATATAGATTTATTTATGTAATATGATATATATATATATATTATTATGATATATAGTAATATACTGAGTAAATTGATATACATATTATATAATAGTATTTATTTATTATTCATATGTATATATATGATTTGAATCTTATACATATATATACATATATATAGTAACATAATATATGTTTATATACGCATACACAAACTCTCTCTCATTCTTCTTTTTTGTTATCACTCTCTGCCCTTTCCTTCTCTTCTCCTTCTCTCTTTCTTCATAGCGTTTCTCTCTCTTTCTTTCTTATACTTTTCTCTCTTCGAATACGCGTTTTCCGACCCAGCCATGTCACTGTGGACGCCAATTTTCAGGGCAAATGTACTTTCTCCCTTCTTCTCTTTTATCCGTCTTCTCCTTTCCTACTTCCACAGTATTCTCCTCTTCCTCTGTTCTCCTCTTCCCTTTTGCGTTTTTATACTTCTCCTCTTCTTCGTTTGTTACCGCTGATCTCCTCCTCTTTGCCTGTCCTCGCTTTCTTCCTTTCGTATTCATCAAATGCCGTTTTAGAAATAATTTTATATGGAGGATTTATCATTCTGCCTTTATAAGAACAACCAACACACGCTTTCTATATATATATAATATAGTATATTATATATAAGTAATATGTATATATATATATATATATATATACTATATATATATATATATATACATTGTGTGTGTGTGTGTGTTGTGTGTATAATAAATATATATTATATATAAAACATGAATAGACAAACAAACACATATGTTTACACACACACACACCACACACACACACACACAACACACACACCACACACCACGACACACACATATATATATATATAATTATAATGTATATATAATATACATATACTATATTATATATATATATATATATATGAATAATAGTATACTTATATATATTAGATATATATATTGATGTATAGACTAATATAAACAGAGATAGAGATGAGAGATAGAGAGAGAGAGAGTAGATTAGAGATAGATAGAGATGAATAGTAATAAGATAGAGAAGAGAGAGAGAGGCAGAGAGAACGAGAGAGCCTACGAAGAGAGAGGAGAGAGAGAGATGAGTGAGAGATGAGAGGGAGACGCAGAGGATGTCCGTGCAGTGGCTCATGCTGTTTCGTTGCTAAGGCATCCACCCGCTGTTTCCCTGGTCACGAACTGCCACTGCTTGCTTCCTGTCTCTAGCTCTTTCTCCTCCTCATACTTATCTTCTATTTTTGTACCTTTTAACTTCAATCCATCTCGTTTTCCGTTCCACTTTCTCCCTCGCCTTTCTTCTCTCTCCCCGCCCCTCATATTTCCCCAACTTCATTTTCCTTTTTATCTTATCTCCATTTTTTTTCTCCAGCTTCATCTCGACATCTCGGTTCCCCTCTCTCTTTCCTCCCCTCCTGAAATGCTTCGTATTTTCTCCCTTTTTTTAAACCCCTTTTCTCCCTCCTTGATTCTCCCAAAAGCTGCACTCCATATATCCTGGGCAAAAAAAAAAATAATAAATAAAAATAATGTACACTAAGCTTCCCCCCAGCACCTGCAATTAGCCAGTCCTAATCAGCAGGGCGCCACCTTCCCAGTCACACCCCAATCCCCAATCTTACCAATCCTTACCTTCCCCCGTGTTAACTATGACGAATCCCCTTTGTCTTCGGTTAATCTCCTCCCCCACTGATCCTGGCCGAAGCATCCGTAATTGGCCGCGAATTGAACACAAACAGACAGACGGATACGAACACATACACATACGTTTGTACATACATGCCTATGCACAACACACATTCATACACGCACGCACACAAACTAACGTGAATGTATGTCTGGTCACTTTAACAACCAAATTTTAAGAGTGCGATCATGATCTTTGTCACATCTACTTGGATAAAACTGAGAATGTACAGTAGGTTGGTAGTGGTAGTAGTAGTAACACAACACACACACACACAACACACACACCACACACACACACACCACACACACACACACAACACACACACACACCACACACACCACACACACACGCACACACGCACACACATACACGCACACACGCACACACACACACACGAACACGCACGCACGCACGCACGCACGCACGCACGCACGCACGCACGCACACGAACACGCACGCACGCACGCACGCACACACGCGCCACCACACACACATATATATAAACATACATATACATCCATACATAACATTATCTATAATCTATATCTATCTATCTATATNGAGCAACAACGCGACGAAAAGAGGGCAGACACACAAACACAGCAAGCAGGCAAAGCACCACATACATTATATGGGATAAGAGGTTTTTAGGGGGAGATGGAGAGAAGGGGTATATTATATAAATAGGGAGGGTAGGATAGATAGGTATTATGAATGAGGGGTATTATTTTAGTATTATTAAGGTATTGAGGTAAGGGTAAACGAGAGTACATATACATCCATACATACATATCTAGTAACTATCTTATCTATCTATATAATTCGATGGGGGAATATGATAGGAGAATAGGTAGAGGGAGAAAGTGGTATTATAGGTAGTAGGATATGAGAGATGATAGTATATAGTAGGGAATATATATATATATATAATATTATAGACATATAAAGCAGATGTAGGTTTACATAGATACATAAAAGGTACAGAAACCTGAAGCAAAATAGGAGTTAGAGAGGGGACAAGTGATAAACTGAGATGACGAACAATATGGTTAAGTTAATTGGGTTCGACACATTTTACTCTGTTATGTACCGATTAATTAGGGATCTCCGAAGAAGCTTCATTTTTTCCCTCTTTGTAAGATGGATGACACGAGCGCACAGAAAGAAAGGGGAAGAAAGTGGGAAAAAATAATGAATTCGAGAGAGAAGAAGGGTTGAGGAGAGCGAGTAAAATGTATAGAATATGGAGCAGAATCTGATCGAACGAAAAGTGATTGAAATAATGAGAAGCGGGAGTTTAGAGAAAATATAAGAGATCTGATCATTAGACACAACAGAGAATCACAAGAAAAGAGATAAAATCGGAAAGAAAGAAAAAAAAAGAAACAAAATCACAACAGTCAAGAAGAAAAAAAAACAGCAACAAAAATCAATAAACCCCAGCAAACTGCCCACCCCCAATCCCCAAATCACAATCACAAAGATAAAAAAAAAGCCTAAAAAAGAGAAACAAAGAAAAAAAAATGCAAAAAAAAAATGCCACATCCGCCCAAAACAAAAAGTGAACGGGACCGACAGGGCGCCAAAGCCAATCCCCGAGCGAGCCCCGCAAGCAGCCGAAGGAGAGCCGTCGGGGCCATGCAAGCGGAGCCGAGCGACCGAGGCTGAGGCAGACCGGGTCTCGCGGACGCTGAATACTGAACTTTAAAGCCCAGAACTGGTGTACTGGAGTAACCGTGCCGCTGCGGGCCCTGAGTACATGGCCAGGGGTAGGGCCGGCCGTTTAAAGTTACTCGTGGGGCGTATGGAAGGGACACAGGTAGTGGAGAAATAAAAAATATGCAAAAAAAAGAACACTGAGAAATTAAAAAAGAAAAGAAAAAAATAAGGGGGGGGAAGGAAAATGGGAAAAAATCGGAAATTAGATAGGAAAGGGAGGAAGGATGGGGGGGAGGGAGGGGGGGTAAGGGGGGGGGGGGGTAAGGGGTATGGTGTGTAGAAACTCCCGGTGCGCTGGAGCCAGCTGCGTGGGAGCGAGCGTGGGCGTTTAGCTTATTGGGAGTGGGGATATATAGCTATTTCTGGAAAGTTCTCATGGATGAGTGGGGGGGGAGATAAAGTGAAAAAAGAGAGAGAAAATGAGATGGGGGGGGGAAGGGCAAGCAGCGAGAAAGAAAAGAGGGGGAAAAGGAAGGAGGAAGAATCCGACGGAGGGAGTGGTAAGTAAAAACAGGAGGAGAGAAAAAAAAAAGGGAGAAAACCAAACACGATCAGAACGAGAGGAAGGACAGGAAGCAGAAGAGGAGAGGGAGACACGGAGAGGACGCTGGAATCATGGCACCAGTGACTGACGTAGTGGTGGTAGCGCCGCGTTACTGGCCCGTAAGCGTAGGTATGCAAATCAAGCCAGCGTTATGTTGCACGGGAAAGTTAAAAATAAATCGGCTTCTCTCATCATGGCGTCATCAGGGGCCAGTGAAGTGACCGGCACAGGAAGGGGAGGGGAGAAGGAGGGGGAAGGGAGGAAGAAGGGAAGGAGGAAGGGGAAGAGAAAAAGAGGGGGGGAGAGGGAAGGAGAAAGGGAGAGAGACAGAAGAGGGTGGAGAGGGAAGGAGAAAGGGAGAGAGAAAGAAGAGGGTGGAGAGGGAAGGAGAAAGGGAGAGAGAAAGAAGAGGGGGGAGAGGAAGGGAGAAAGCGGAGAGAGGGAGGGGGCGATGTGGAAGGGTGGGGAAGAGAAAGAGAGAGGGAGAGAGAGAGGGAGGTGGAGGGAGGTGTGGAGCTGGAGGACAGGAGGGGGGCAAGAGGAAGAAAAGAAGCCGAAGGAAGGGGAAAGACAGTGGAAGGACAAGGGTGGAGAGGATGGGAGAGAGTGCAAGGGAATGGGATGGAACGAGTAGGGAAGAAGGTCGAGAGAATGGGAACAGGGGAAAGAGAATTAACAACGGGAGATGAAGGCGACAGATAGAGGAAGAAATAAGGAAGGATCGTATAGTAAGGCGAAGGAGAAATTCAGGAAGGAGAGAAACATAATACGACCAAGATAAACGAAGAGAAAACAGCAAGGGACGTGGACAAGAAGAGAGCCTGAAGAAAGGCGGAGGAGAGGGGAGGGGGGGGGGGAGCTGAAGCAAAGGGGTAGTGACGGGGAGGGAGAAGGGGAGGTTATTTGTAGCTACTGACGGTGTAGCTGCAGGAGGAGAACCAAGACATTGAGATGGGGATGGAGGAAGAGGTTAAGGAAGAGGGATGGAAGAGGAGGAGGAGGAAGAAATAGAGGAAGACGAGGAAAAGGAGGAAGAGAAGAAGCGGAAAATGTGGAGAGAGACAAGAAGAGAACAAAGAAGCAGGGCAGGAGAGAAACGTACGAAAGAAAGGAGGAGAAGGAGACAGTGGCGATGTCGGCGAGTGCGTAAGAGAAAAAAGAAGAAAAGGAGGACGAGGTTGTGGCGAGAGAAACATTTGACACAATTACTAAAAACCACCGAGTTATCGAGTCACTTTTACGTCGAGTTAATACACGAACATTTGGCTTAGGACGGATATCGCTCCGGGGATTCTCGGCTCTGCGCAAGGGCCTTCGGTCGAAGGGAAAGATGAAAAAGAGATAAACGCGGTGGAAGAGGAAGAAGACAATCAAAGTAGGGAGAAGGAGCAGGAGGAAAAGAAGGAAGAAGAGGAGGAAAAGGAGGAGGAGGAGGAAGTTGGTGGCAGCGTTGGTGGTGGTGGTTGGCCTCCACGATCAATACCCCCACCTCTCCGCCCGCCCCTCCCTCCTCCCTTTGGCCCTCTCCCTAGGAGATCTCCCCACCCACTCCCACCGTCACTCAACATTCCGGATGGGTGAGGGCGGCACAACATCCATCCATTGCACGCCGCCCGCGTTCTCGCAGAGCCCGCCCACCCCGCCTATCTAGCTTGGCCTCCTCGACAAGGCGCCCTTTTCTGCCAGACCGCCAAGCCATTCCTATTCATCATCCTCGCCCCGTCACTCACCCCACCCCCCAGCCCCTCCTCCCGTCCTCTACGCCCCCCTCCCCCTGGCCGTGAGACAACTGCCTTTCGCTTGCCAACTTACCACCATCCACACGCGCGTGCACGGCGCCAGACACGCGTACAATGCAAATACATGCACAAGCAGATGCACATACAGGCATATATAGGCATCATACTCTCTCTCTCTCTCTCTCGCTCTCTCTCTCTCTCTCTCTCTCCCTCTCTCTCTCTCTCTCTCTCTCTCTCTCCTCTCTCTCTCTCTCTCTCTCTCTCTCTCGTCTCTCTCTCTCTCTCTCTCTCTCTCTCTCTCTCTCTTCCTCTTCTTCTCTCTCTCTCTCTCTCTCCTCTCTCTCTCTCTCTCTCTCTCTGCTCACACACATAAACAAATACGTCCACAAGCAACCGCACCTGGGGCAGTAGCTCATTACCTGTATAATTAGTAGAGCAACCCTCTACATTATGATGCACGCCTTTAAGTGAAGCTTTGGAATTTCCTAAGAGAAGGCTCTTCGGGCATAACGAAAGAGAGGAGAAGAGCAGAGAGAGAGAGAGGAGAGAGAGAGAGAGAGAGAGAGAGAGAAGAGAGAGAGAGAGAGAGAGAGAGAGAGAGAGAGAGAGAGGAGAGAGAGGAGAGAGAGAGAGAGAGAGAGAGAGAGAGAGAGAGAGAGAGAGAGAGAGAGAGAGAGAGAGAGAGAGAGAGAGAGAGAGAGAGAGAGAGAGAGACCCAACAAAAAGAACCATCGCACCACTGCACCAAACGGAAGAGGGGAAAAATAAATAAGTATATAAACAAAAGGCGCTTTCATCTACCTCTCCCTCTGAAGCCCAGACAATATCCCACAGAATTAAATAACGCCGCCATTACCGGCACCGTGCCACCGACTGCCACCGAGGAGGCACCTGCCACGTGGCCTCGGCGCCGCCCACGCCCGCGCTCACCTGAGCCGACGCGAATCAAGGAAGAAAAACCGATGAGTTTTCTTGTAGTTTCTTTTCCGATTCGCACCCACGACTCCCTCGGCGCTTAGACTTGTTCGGAATTTTGTTTTTCTTTTAATCTGTCTTTCGCAAACTTTTCGGTTCCTTCAAATTGTCATATCTTTTAATGTTATTCGCTAGACGTTTCCTATCTTTTAATTACATTTTCTTGAAGAGTTCTATCCTTTAATCTCATTTCCCTTGGGCATAATACTTCTAATTCTAATAGATTACAGTGACGTTTAAAATATCTAAAATAATGGGATAAAAAGGAAGACGATATCAAAGGAAGACAGAAAATATGACAGTAAAAAGAACAATTAAGTAGAGACATAGAAGAGGATGAAAAAAATAATGGTACACAATAAAACCAAATAAAAGCAAGACAATGAATACGAATAAAAAAAAAAGCAGGAAAAAAATAAAAAAAAAGAAAAGAAAAAGAAAAAAAAAGACTCGATAAAACGCGTACACAATAGCGAGAGAGATGGAGCGTCAGGTTCATCCCCTCAACCCATCACAACAGACATTTATATGGCAGCTGGATGAGGCTCGGGAGCATATTTTCGGTCGCCTTACGCACGCCCCTTTTCATCAGCGAAGGACAGCGCCTTGCGGATACAATGCAATTTCGCAAATCGGACAGCGAGAGGGAGGATGGGGGAGGTGGGGGGGGGGGGGGCGTACAGGGTAGCGACGGGTCGTGCACATACGCTTGCGTAGAGCAGAATGTGCATGCCTATATGTCTACATAATAATACGCTTTGTAGTATCTTCAATATAGGTACAACACACACCGCACACACGCACACACACCACACACACCACACACACACACACACACACACACACACACACAACACACACACACACACACACAATAGACACACCACACATATATTAGTACATATACATCATACATACACTATATATATACATACATACATATACACATATACGAATATATATATATATATATATATCAACACACACGTAACCTTGCAATGTAGGCATGACCCTATTCACACACGTACGTACGCACGACCTTGAGCGTCAGGAGGGCCAGGGCACGTGCAGCCCTGACAGACCAATTCTCGCCGATCATTGGCCCCCATCCGCCGTCTTGATTGCTCCTCTCCTCTAATGATTTTCCGAGAACATCCTTCCATATTACGTGATAAGATCTCCAAGTCTCGCTGCAACGTATTTCTTTGCGTCGAGATCGTAACAGTCGCTATATCCATTTCACTTTGTAGCAGTCCCTCTCTCTCTCTCTTTCTCCTGTAATCTCCCCTCTCTTTCTCCCCTATTTTCTCCCTCCTCCCTCCCTCTCCCCTCTCTTTCCCCCTCTCTCTCTCTCTCTGCCTGGCTTGATTCTATTTTGTGTTCTGCCTTTGCCTCTGTCTCTTCGCTCTTCCTTCGTCCTCAGTCTCTGCCCGGCACTCAACCCTTGCCTGCGCCTCCCTCTGATTCACCCTTCCTCTACTCCTGATTCTCTCCGTTACTACCTTTCTTCCCTCTCTCCTTCTTTTCCTTTCCTTTCCTCTCTTTCCCCCCTTCCTTCCTCTCCCTCCACTTCAGCTACCTCCTTCTTCCCTCCTCTTTTCCTTTCCTTCTTCTCTTCGCCCCCTTCCTT
>NW_020872070.1:327499-339908 GCF_003789085.1 Penaeus vannamei | reverse complement strand
GTGTGAGTTATTTGTGGTACTGTGTTGCGTGTTTATATGTGCAAAGTATTGTATTGTTATGGTGTGTACGTGTGCTGTCGTGTGTGTGTGTGTGTGTGTGTGTGTGCGCGCTGTGTGCTGTGTGTCGGTGTGTAGTGTGTGTGAGAAGTGTGGTGTGTGTGTGGTGTGGACCTTGGTGTGCGTGTGTTGTGTGCGTTGCTGATCATGCTGCTGTGCCGTCTCGTGTGCGCTGTGTGACACCCGACCTGTGTGTGTGTGTGCTGTGGCTTTGCCAACCGCTCCAGTCGCTGTGTGTGTACCTACGTCATCGGGTGTGGCGCGTGTGTGTGTGTGCAGTCTGCTGTGGTCGGTGTGTGTGGCAGTCTGTGTGTGTCTGGTCTGTGTGGCGTACGTGTTCTGCCGTTATGGGTACGCGTGAAGAATGTACGTCATGTCGTTTACGTGCCCGGTGACATGCATGTACGCGCGCACCTTAACTCATCACAACCCGAAACGCCACGAACCTTCGAGCCATCTTTGTTACGCGAGTTCACCACGGCGCACGTTCTGCCCAGAGTGGCAATCTCCGTCGTAGCCACCAACTTTATTTCTTTCATATTCCAACCTACTAATACTTGAGATTGGCATATTCATCGCCAACTTGTCACTGGCCCAATTTTAGTCAATTAGACCTATTCAGTCATCAAGAACTATCTGCTTCCACGTCCAGGACTCCTCTATTGAGTAGTATGTATAGATATTTACATATGTATGGATAGATGTCTGTATTGCGTTACGGTCGTTACGAATGCATGTTATGTATGTTCGTATGTAATGTATGTATGTACTATCGTATGTAATGGATATGTATGTAATGTATGTATGTATGTATGTATGAGTTATGTATGTATGTATGTATGTATGTATGGATCTATGTATGTAATGTGTATGTTGTGTAAGTATGTTATGTATGTATGTATTTGTACGTATTTATGTATGTACGTGTGGTGGGCATGTTTTGTATGTATGTATTTATGCATGTATGTGTATGTATGTATGTATTGTATGTATTCATTATTATGTGGTGTGTATGGGGACACTTATGTACTGTATGTGTTTGTATGTAGGTATATATGTATGTATGTGTATTTTATATAAGTAATTTAAATCCATATGCCCATTTCTGGATATATGAATATTAGCTATGTGTGAATGTACTTTATGTCATGTGTGTACGTATGTGCTGATCTACGTACTATGTTAACAAGATATCATCATTGCACACTATAACTTAATATCTTCACTCTATCTATGCCACGAGTATCTATATCCTGCCTAGGTCTACTGATCGATCTCTCTACTGTACATATCTAGTACATTGACTACTCCTCTCCTCTCTCTCTCTCTCTCTCTTCTCTCTCTCTCTTCTTTCTCTCTCTCTCTCTTCCTCTCTCTCTCTTATTCTATGCATCTGGCTACTATTTTAGCTATCAATTTACATATCTCACGGAATATGTGTATGTGGTTATATGTATACGTGTACCAAAACGTATCCATATTTTGTTATAAACGATGTATGTATCTATATATACACACAAACAAGTGTTGCACATAGACGATTGCGTGTTCTGAATATGAGCTCAACACACACAAAGACAGTGCAGCTTTCTTCCACAGAACCAAGAAATTAACAGTAAACACTCATGTCACACTATAACAGGCTAACACCACACAGGCGAGAGAGTGAAGGAGAGGGAAGTTGACGCCATCTCCGAGTGAGGGCTAGTTGAAGGGAAAGACGACCTGAGAGAAGCAGGAGATGGAAGGACCGAAGACGGAGTGAGAAGAAGACTTAAGACTCGAGAAGAGAAGGAGAGAGAGAGAGAGAGAGAGAGAGAGAGAGAGAGAGACGCAGAGAGAGATGAGAAGATGTGAGGCATAGGCAGAGGATCGAGAGGGAAGAGAGCGAGGAGAGATTGGATTGATGAGCGAAAGGAGAGAGATTAGTAGGAGCAAGAGACGATGATCAGAGAGATAGAATAGATAGATAACATAGATAGATAGAATTTGATAGATTACGATAGTTAGATAGAGAGAGAGAGGAGAATAGAGCGAGAGCAGACACACGCAACTGTAGAGAGAGAGAGCAGGCAGCACGAGGAACAGACAGACAGAGAGGAAAAAGAGTAGAGAGAGAGGGAGATACGGAGAGACCGCAGACTGCACTGACGAGAAGAGAGACAGATGCTGAGAGAGAGAGAGAGGACAGAGAAGAGAGAGAAGACGAGAGAAGTATGACGAGAGAGAGAGAGAGTTAGTGAAAGAGAGAGAGAGATTAAAAAGCAGAACGACTAAGCGCGAGGGGGAGAGACAATCTCAGGACACAGCAAGCGCACAGAGCAAAGAAACACGAAACAGAAACTCACAGAGAAATTAGCCAAGACAACCATAGCCAGCCAGCGGACAGACACGCACGAACAGCGCAGCTAACTAGGACAGGAACAGATAAATGCACACGTGATAGATAGGACCAGTTTCGAGACGAGAAAGAAACATTACACCAAGAATAAAGCGAGAAAAGTCGAGGAGAAGGCGAAGAGAAGGAGGAGCTCTTCCGCTGTGCAAGAGTCGCGGACTTCCCTCTGTTCTCTAGCCACTCTCCCTTTCGCGTCCCTTACCGCTCCCTCCCCTCCCTCTCCTCCGCGTCCTCCCTCCCCCTCGCGAGGTTCCCTTGTGCGTTCCGCTCCCTCCCTCCGCCTCCTCCCCTCGGTTCTTGGCGCCCTCCCTCCCTCGCCTCCCCTCCCGTCCTTGGTTCCTTGTCGGGGCTCCTCCCTCCCTCCCTCGCCGTATTCCCCACCCTTCTAGCTCCCTCCTTTCCCTCCCTCCTCGCGTCCCTCCCTCCCCTCCTACCCTCTCTTTCCTCTGTCCCCTCCCTTCTTTCGCGTCCTCCCTTCCTTTCCCTTCTCCCCTCCGTCCCCTCGCCTCCTCCCTCCTCCCCGCAGTCCTCTCGCGTCCTCCCTTTCTCCCTCCCCTCCGCCGCCTCCCTCCCTCCCTCCCCTCGCCTCCCTCCCTTCCCTCCCTCCCCTCCGTCCCTCGCCTCCCCCTTCCCCTTTTTTTACCTACTCCCTTCGAACCCAGCGTAGTCACTAAGGGCGCCACGCCGTCTGGCTTCGTTTCGCAGGTTTTCCCCTCACTCCCCCTCCTCCTCCTCCTCCTCCTCCCTCCCTTCTTTCCCTCAGCCTCCATTCCTCTCCCCCTTGCGTCCTCTCTCTCCCCTCCTCCTCCTCCCCCTCCTCCTCCTCTTCTCCTCGTCCTACTCCTCCTCCCTGTGTCCTCTCCCCTCCTCCTCCTCCTCCTCCTCCTCTCTCTCTCTCTCTCCGTCTTGCGCTCATTCGCTCTTCCTTTATTCCGCTTCACTCGTCGCTCTCTCTCCCATTCCCCACTCTCTACTGCGTGCGTATGTCTCTCTCTCTTTCTTTATCTCTCTCTTTCATCTCCCTCGCTCTCTTATCCCTTGCTGCCTCTTGCACTGTTCATTTCGTCCGCTTTCTTGGCAATGCTCGTGTTTTCTTTGTTCTTTTCAGCCCATATTCATTTTCTTTGTGTTCTTTCTCTCCTTTTTTTTATCCCATTTCTTATTTTGTTCCCTATTTCTTTTTTCGCTATTTTGCCCTTTTGCTTGTTATTCCTTCATGATTTGAATTATTATATAATATATGATAGTCTATGATATCACTTTCTTTGTCTTCCTTTTCAGGATCTCAAGAACTATGCAGTATATTTGTTATTTGTTCATAGTTATTTTATTATTCTTATTCGCAATTTCCAGATTATGTTATTACACATTGTTTTGTTATGCTTTTATTTGAGGGGGGGGGGTTCTTTTGTTTTATGCAACTCCCTTTCTCTCCCTCTCTCTCTCTTTCTCTTTCTCTCTCCTCCTCTACTCCTCCCTTCCTCTTTCTTTCTTCTTTCTTTCCTTTTCTTTCTCTCTCTTTTTCTTTTCCTTTCTCTTTTCTCTTCTCTCTCTCTCTCTCTCTCTCTCTTTCTCTCCCTCTCTTTCTTTCTAATTCTTTGTTTCCTTTGTTCTCCTTCCTCATTTCCCCTCATATCGTGTTACTTATTCTTTTATACGTTTTTAAGAATCATGTAGTGTCTTTGTTTTACACATGTTTTGTTTTATTAATTTTATCTCATCTCACATATCCATGCTTCTTTACTTCTTCTTTTTTTCAACTTCCTTCTTCTTCTTGTTCTTCTTCTTCTTTTCTTTATCTTTTCGTCATCATCTTCGGATTTTTCTTTTTATCCAAATTCCGATCTCTCTTTGTCATTTTTTCAGGTCTTTGTCTCTCTCTTTTCTTCATGCCTTGTTTTGTTCTGTTCTTTGTCTTATCTCTGTTTCTTTTCTTTCCATCTGCTTCTTCTCGTCTCTCTAGATTTTGTTTCTGTTGTCCTGTTTTTTGGTTATTTTGCTGTCTCCTCTTGTTCTTTCCTTTCTTAAACAAACAAAACAACAAGGAATCAAAAAAAAGGCTAAATGAAGAACTAATAAAAAGCGAGAACAAGAAAATAAATTAAGAGAGAGAAAGAAAGAAAGAAAGAAAAAAGACAAAAAAGGCAAGAAGAAACAAGCACACATACACACGCAAACCAAATAGGAAAGAAGCGAAAGAAAGTAGAATATAAGAAAAGAAGAAAGAAGAGAAGAAAGGAAAAAGGATAAACGAAGAAAAAGTCCGGGATTTAAAAAAACACATGGCTGGATATATATATATATATATATTATATATATATTACTAATATATTATATATATATATATATATATATATTATATATATATATATATAATATATATATATATACTATATTATATTATAATATATTATATATATATATCTAATAATTATATATTTCTTATATCTGACCTATCTTTATTCATTTTCTCACTTTTAATTCCAATTCTGTCTATCTACCTTTATTTTGTTTCTATTTTTTTTTTAATTATATTTCCTTTTTGTTGTATCTATCTTTATTCATCTCACCTATTTTTTGTTTTCTCTTTATTCTATTTTATCTATCTTTATTTCGTCTTATCTGCCTTTTTTGTTTTCTAATCTTATTCGATTTTATTCCTTTTATCTTTATTAAATCTCTCTCTTCATTTTCCCTATACCTTATCCATTTTATTCCCTCTCTTTATTTTCTTATTTCATCCTATCTATCTTTATCTATTTCCTCTCTTTATCTTTTTATTTAATATTATTATTTTTCCTTTTTTATCCATAAAATTCGCTTCCTATTTCGATCGGGAAGATTTTTTTTTCCATATAGTGGGAAGGGAAGAGGGAAGAAGGAATAAAAGAGAGAGAGGGAGGGAGGAAGAGGAATGGAGGGAGGGAAGGAAAAGAGAGGGGGTAATTAGGAAGGAGTGACGAGATGAAGAAAGAGAAAGAGAGAGAGAGAGAGAGAGAGAGAAGAGAGAGAGAGAGAGAGAGAGAGAGAGAGAGAGAGAGAGAGAGAGAGAGAGAGAGAGGAGAGAGAGGATGAGATGAGAGAGAGAGAGAAGAGAGAGAGAGAAGAGAGAGAGGAGAGAGAGGAGAGAGAGAGAGAGAGAGAGAGAGAGAGAGAATGAAAGAGAAGAGGAGAGCAAGAGAGAGAAAGATAGATAACTAGATAGAGAGACAGAGAGAGGAAGAGAAAGAGATAAAGAAATAGATAGACAGACAGACAAACAGACAGACAGACACCAGACAAACAAAACAAACAGACAAAAACAGACAGACAGTCAGACAGACAGACAGAGAAATAAAAAAGCACCAACAAAGGAGAACGACAAAAGCCAAGAGAACAGAACAGGGGGAAGGCGAGACGCTGAAACCACAAGCCTGCAGCAGTCAGTTGGTGAGGGAGGGGAGGGAGGGGGAGGAGGGAGGGAGAGGTAGAAGGGATGGGGGAGAGGGAGGTGTTAGGAGGAGGAGAGGTAGTTCATGGGGGGGGGGAGAGGAGAGAGGAGAGGTCAGAGGAGGAGAGGAGAGGGATTGGGGAAGATTAGAAAGGGGGAGAGGAGAGAGTGGAAGGGAGAGGGGAGAGGGGAAGAGGAGAAGGGAGAGAGAGGGGAGAGGGAAGTATTCAAGAGGGTGGGATGGTAGGGGATGAGGGAGCTAGGGAGGAGAAGGAAGGGGGAAAGGGAGGAGGGGGAGGAGGGGGCGGGGACCAAGGAACATGACTGAGAGATCTGAGATGAATCTTCACCTTGAAGTCGACAGGTCGGAGGTTGAGATGCCTTTGGGGGAGGAGGGAGGAGGCGGGAGGGAAGGGGAAGAGGAGAAGGAGAAGATAAAGGATGGGAAGGGGAAGAAGGAGGAAGAGAAGAGAAGGGAAAGGAAGAGGAGAAGGAAGATAAAGGAGGAGAAGGGGGAGAGAGATAAAGGAGGGAAATAAGAGGAGGAGAGAGATAAAGGAAGGAAGGGGGAGAGGAGAAGGAGAAGATAAAGGAAGGGAAGGGGAAGAGGAGGAAGAGAAGATAAAGGAAGGGAAGGGGAAGAGGAGAAGGAGAAGATAAAGGAGGAAGGGAAGAGGAGGAAGGAGAAGATAAGAGGAAGGAAAGAGGAAGAAGGAGAAGAGGAAGATAAAGGAAGGAAGGGAAGAGAGAAGAGATAAAGGAAGGAAAAGGGAAGAGAGGAAGGAGAAGAGATAAAGGGAAAGAGGGAAGAGGAGGAAGAGAAGATAAAGGAAGGGAACGGGAAGAGGAGAAGGAGAAGATAAAGGAAGGGGAGGAAGGGGATGAGAATGGGGAGGTAGTGGATAAAGAGAAGAAGGAGAAGGAGGAGGCGGAGGAGGAAGAGAAGAATAAGGTAAGAGAGAAAGGGGAAGAGGAGGAATTTAGAAAAAAGGAGGAAACGGAGACAAAGAAGGAAAGAGAGAAAGAGAAAGAGGAGTAAAGTAGAAGAAATGAGATGAAAGAGAAGAATGGGAGAAATGTAAAGTGGAGTAAGAAGAGAAGGGAGAGAATGAGGAGAAAAAGGAGGGGGAGAAAGAAAGAGAAAAGTATGAAGAGAAGAAGAGGAGGAAAAGGAGTAGAGGGAGAAAGAGGAGAGAAATAAAGAGGAGAGGGAGAAGGAGGAAAGGGAGAAATGGAAGAGAAGAAGAGGACGAAAAATGATAGGGAGTAGGAGGAGATGGAGGGAGAGAGGATAAGAGGAGGAGAAAGAGAAGAAGAAAGGGAGAAAAGAAAAGATGAATAAGAAGACAAGGTAGAGAAAAAAAGAGAATAAGGAGGGGGGAGGGGAAGAACTTAAAGAAGGGTACCAGGAAAGTAAGATGATAAAGAAGGAATAGAAGAGAATGAGGAGGAGGAGAAGGAGGAGGAAATGGAAGAGAGGAAGAGGACGAAGGATGTCTGGGAATAAGGGATAATGGGACAGGAAGAAAAGGAAGGAGAAAGAGGTAAAGAATGAGAGGAAGAAGAACTGGAAAGGACGGAGAGTAAATGGAGCAGAATGAAGAGAAAGGATGGAACGAGAGGAAAAAGAGTGAAAGGGGAGATACGAAAATATCCGGAGATAGCAGGGAAAAGGATGATGGATCATGGAAGAAAAGGGTGAAAAGAAATAGAGATGGAGAGAAAATGCAATAAAGAATCAAGAACAGAGAACATTAGAAAAAAGTTGGAAGAAAAAAGAAAGAGAGATGTCAACAATGAATAGATAATAATAAACACATAAGGTAACATAAATTTCTCAAGAAATCTAAGCACTAAAGATAGAAATACAGAGAAAAAGAAAAGAGAGGAAGAAGAAACAATAAGAATAAGAAATAATTTTTGAGCGAAACACGAAATACTTCGAGCGAATAGAAAATATGAACAAATGTTACAATTTGATCTTTTACTTAACTTAACAAGAGACCTGACCTGACCTAACGTGACCTAAACTCATCTAAAATCAAGATAATGCGACTAATGTTATGAGTTATTCTTGAAAAAAAAGTGTACAATTCCTGAAACACTATTAATGGGACTAATTACGACGTCGGGTACACTTTTGTGGCTGGAAACTTGTTTAGAACGTGTTCTTGAAATGTTTGTTTATGTTTTGCGTTTTGAGTTCCTTGGCTTATATTTTGTCGGTTTTGTTAATTCTTTGTGGTATTCTTGTTTTCCCTTTTCTTTTTTTCTTGTTTTCTCTTTCTGGTTGTGTGTGTTTCTGTGTTTTATCTTTCTCTCTTTCTTATTTTTTCTGTCTCTCTCTCTCTCTTGCTCTCTTTCTCTCTCTTTCTCTGTGACTCACCTTCTCCTTCTCTGACTCTCCCTCATTCTACGACTCTCTCTTTCTCTCTTTTTGTTCATCTCTTATTCTCTCTTCCCTCCAATATCCCCTTCTGTCGTCTTTTCCCGCCCCTCTCTCTCTCTCTTTCCCTTATCTATCTCCCTGCCTTCTCCTCACTCTCCTTCCTCCCCCTTTCCCCAGCTCCCCCATACTCCCTCCACCTCCCCTTATTTCACCCTTTTCCCCACAGAAAAAAATGTATATATATGTATATATATGCATATATTAACTAAACTTCTGAAAAAAGAGAGGTAGACACAGAAAAAAGTTCCTCAGACACCCACGCGTGTACACATGTGTGCATAGTGGTGTGAGGGGGTGCGAGGGGTGTGTAGGGGTGGGGGTGGGCTGGGGACAGGGTGATGGGGTAGGAAGAGGAGGGGACTCAAGTGTCGCCACACATTGTAGACTCTCGGCCAGTGTGTTCGTGGACAAGGACAAGTTGCCAGCTGTTACTATGACAACTCTTGGCGAATGAGGAGACGGCGAACACACTGTGGCTTCTTCTGGCTCTGGCTTTGGCGTCACGGCCACACTCTACGCTATCGATTTAATGTGTTGGCTATGGGAAAGGCAGGGCGAGGGGGGAGGGGGAGTGAGGTGGTCTCCTTCGTGTTCCCATTACGTTTGTTTTCGTATTTTTCTAGTATTTTCATGATCGTATAATATTATATATATATATATATTGATCTATATATAAATATTTATTTATAATATATTAATATATATGTATATATATAATATACATATATAACATATATACTATATCAAATATACGTATATATATATATATATATATATATATATATTATATATTATATATATCTATATATATTATATATATTTATTAAAAGAAAAAAACGAAAAAAATTATTATATATATATATATATTATATATATATATATTATATTTATATATATATATTATAAATTTTTATATTATATATATATATATATATATAGATATATATTATTAATATATAATTATACATATATTACATATATATATATATATATATATAATATATATATATAGATATATATATATATATAATATGTAGTATTGTTTATATATATGTATGTTAAACATATATATGTATAACCACAACAGAACATATACTATATTATATACATATACCGCTATATTATATATATATATATAATATGTTATAATACTATACTATGATATATATATATATATATAGTATATAATATATAATATATATATATATAATATATATACACACACAACACACACTGAACACACCACACACACACAAACACATCGCAACACCACACAAACACACCACACACAATTACACTCACACACACACCACACACACCAAACCCACACACCACACAACACACACACACAAAAACACAAACCCACAACACAGGCAAACACACGCCAGAACACACACAAACACACAGACACACACACACACACACACACACACACACACCACACACACAAACGCACAACCTACCCACCCACACACACACAAAACACACACACCACACACACACCACCCACACACACACATAGCATACATACATACAGTATATATATATATATATATATAATAGTATATATACTATTTATATATATATATATATAATATTATAGATAAAATAGATAATATAGATAGATAGATAGATAGATAGATAATAAGATAGATATAGATAGATAGATAGATAGATAGAGATAGATAGATAAGATAGATAGATAGATAGATTATAAAATACCAACATATTATAAATATTGTCTGATACTTTATATATATATATATATATACTATATATATGTATGTATGTATAAATTATATATATATACTATATATATATAATATATACATACTATAACCTATATATATATATATAGTTATATGTATATATTATATATATATTATATAATATATATATATATATCATATGTATTATATATAGTATATATATAGTATACTATCATATGCATGTGTGTGTTATATATCTACATTCCAGCAACATACATACAGATATTACTTATAGTATATAGGACTATATATATATATATACCTATATCATATTATATATATGTAATACTCCATATATATATATATACTCATATATGTTATATTTATATATATATATGGGATGTATGTGTGAGTAAATACTATATTATTCAGATATAGGTCTATTATAATATATATATACTATATACCCTATAAACTACTATATATAGTATACAGCTATATATAATACATATAGTATATAACTATATATATATAGGGGTAGGGTGATGTGATGAGGCTGAGGGTAGTATAGGTATAGGATGTATTGAGCATACAGTCAGATATATATTATATACGTGGGGTGATATGAGTGAGTGATAGGTGAGCGTAGGTATATAGTATAAAGGAGGGTATTACTATAAATATAAAACAAAATAAATATAGTATAGTATAAGTATAGTAGTATAGTGAATAGTGTATGTATATATGTAAGATATAGTATAATATGAGAGTATAGAATGGATATTATATCGAAATAGCTATTATTCATATACAATATACCGGTAGTAGTAGTGAGTAGTATATATATATATATTATATATATATATAATATTTACTATCCAACTCATATATATATTTATATGAACTAATATATATAGATAGAGCATATACATATTCTACTATCCCCTATTTCATATTATATAGTATACGGTAGTAGTGCGGTAGTTAGGTAGTGAGAGTAGGTATAGTGAGGTATGGTAGGTATATATATAAATATATGAATAATATATATATCATACTTATATAATAATTATATGTATATATAATATACTAATAGTGGTAGTATGAGGTATATTATATATAAGTATATATATGATATAGGAGCTATAGTAGTAGGTAACTATATTATATATAATAGAATATAATATATATATATATATGAAGTAGTGACTATATATATAAGTAATACTAATATATTATATACATATATAACAATAATATATGTAATATATATATATATAATATATATATATATATATATATATATATATAGAGTAATATATATAAGTATATATGTATATACATAATGCGTGTGTGTGTGTGGTGTGTGTGTGGGTGCTGTGTTTGGTGTGTGTGTGTTGTGTGTGTGTCATTATGTAATGAATTTCAATGAATATATGTTCTCTGTCTTATCATATTTTCTTGTGTTTGAATTTTTAAATCAATCACTGTATTTCATTTGAGTGTTTATATTTACATATTTGTTCGAGTACGTGTTTTTTCATTAAATTCCAATAAACGAACGCATTCCACATGGATCTTACGTGAAGGGTTATGCATGTGTGTAAGTACGCACACGTGGCCGTTTTAGTAAGGTAGATACGCACATGTATATGCACACTCTGCGCTGAATGAGTCACTAACAAACAAACCATCAACAAATAGACAGGAATTCAAGGCCAGAAGATAAAAGATAAAAAAGGGAGATATTCCACTAACGAATATACTGAAACGGACAAACGAACGAACATCCTCCTCCCTTTCCTTCTCCCTCTCTCTTCTTCTCCCTCACCGCCCCTTTCTCTCCCTCTCTCTTCTTCTCCCTCACCGCCCCTTTCTCTCCCTCTTTCCCTCCCCTTGTCCTTTTAAACTCCTCCTCTCCCTCTCTACCCCGTCTCCCTTCCCCTCTTCTCACTCTCCCCCCCCCCGTCTCTTCTGGTCTCTCCTATCCCCCCCCACCCACTCCCCCCCCCACTCCCCAACACTATAAAGGCCGGAGTAATCACGCAGCATCGCACTTTCTTGCCCATAATCCCTCCACGGGTCTGTCCTGTAGCGCCAAACGAATCAGATTTCCCTGTCTATTATTTACTCTGCGTCTCTTTGTGTTATTTCTCTGGCTGTAGGGTAGGAAGAGAGAGGGGGAGAAAAAGAGAAGGGGGAGAAGGAGAGGGTGAGAAGGGAAGAGAGGAGAAAGAGAGGGAGAGGTGTATATGTATGTATATATTATATATAGTATATAATATATATATATATTATATATGTATATATATGTATATATATATATATATATATATATATATAATATATATATATATATATATATA
>NW_020872070.1:322499-324999 GCF_003789085.1 Penaeus vannamei | reverse complement strand
GCTTGATCGTTTTCGCGGAAGTGAGCTTTTGGTGTTCAACTGCGATGTTAAGTCGACGGTGTTGCTTTCTAGGATGTTTGGGATATTAAGGGTTTATGTTTTATATTATTATTCATTTTATTCCTTGAAGGTGGGGTTTATTTGCGTGTTTTTAATTATATCTTTATCTAGATGTATCCTTGGGGGGGGTAGGAGAAGGGGCTTTGCATTTTCTATATATTGTGTGTAAATTGAAGATATTTTTGCACTAATATTGCACTAGTATTTTTCAGTATTTCTACTCCACTGCCATTCTCTTTCTCTCTTTTCTTCCCAGTGTCACTCTCTGCCTCGCCCCATCTACTCTTATTCTCTCTTTTTTCTCTTTTATTTCTCCATTTCCCTATTCTCTCTCACATCCTCTCCCTGTTGCACACCCTCTCTCTCTTTCTCTCACCCTCATCCCCTTATTTCTCTTTTACCGCTTTCTTTCTCTATTAACCTCTCCCCTATTTCTCTCTCTTTCTCTCTCTATTTCCACTCCCCACCCCCTTTCTCTCCTTTGTCTTCCCTTCTCCCTTTCCCTCTCCTCTGTTCCCCATCTTCTCTTGGTCTCTCTTTTCACGCCTCCCCCTTTCTTTCTTTCCAACCCCCCTCTCTCTCACTCTCTCTTTCACTCTCCTTCGCCTTCCCTTCCCTTCATTTATTTTCTCTCCCTCTCTCTTCTCTTCTCATTCCATCCACCTTTTCCCCCTTTCCTTCTTCCAACCTCCCGCCCCTCTCTCTCTCTCCAAAGATCCTTTATAATAAGATTTTGAGCTATGTAATAAGATTGGCGTATTTCCTCATTAGAAACAATCTAAAAACCACTTTGGCGATTATGTCGTGACGTCATCAATGTCGCCACTGCTCTGACGTCACAGAACCAATGGCTTCATTCATAATTTTGATGGTTTGGTGAATTCCGGATTTAAAAGAGGTATCGATAGTAATAACAACAGTAGAGACATTCTCATGTTTACAAGAAGTTTGAGTATGCAAGAATTTTTAGGGCCAGGACGGTAGATGCTGATATGAAAATATAATTAAATAGCCATTGCAACTTTTTTCGAAATATCGATGTACAATATACTGACTTCCACGATGTTGAGGCCAAATGTATCTGAAAAGTCATTAGGAAACTCCAGATGTCCATGTTTGTAATGGTTTGTGTATTAGTATGTATATTCAGATGGATCTAATAAGTCACCATAAAACTATTTTTGTACGGAACTATTTTTGTACGAAACATGACGAAAATTGCGTTTTAATGGTTTGTGTATTGATATGTATATTCAGATGTATCTACTAAGTCACCATGAAACAGTTTTTTTTACGGACTATGATGAAAATTGCGTGGACTTTATAAGCATTTCGGACACGTGGCACTCACAAAAGGCTGTGATTGGTCAAGGATCAGATAAGCTTTGCCTTGATTGGTTAATACTTTTGAACAAGTTTGAATGTCAACCGCCAGGTGGCTTTAGTGGGGGAGTTTATCTTTCAGTTATTGGATTTTTTCCCCTCTCTTTCTCACTGCTCTTACACTTCTCTCTCCTTTTCCTTCTTCGCTCCTACCCTCCTCTCTCTCCACCCAGTGGCCGTTCTCTCTCCGTTTCCTTACGTCTTTCCTTCTTCCTCCCTCTGTCTCTTCCTCCTTCCCACCTCCTCTCGGACACCCGCACTCTCTTTCCTTCCTCAGTTTCACTTTATAAACTCCCTTCTCTTCCTCTCTCTATCTCCTATCCTCTCTCTCCTCCCTCCATCTCCCTCCCCCTTCATCCTTCCTCCTCCTTCATTACCTTCCTCCCCCCTCCTCTCTCTCCTCTCCTCTCTCTCTCTCTCTCTCTCTCTCTCTCTCTCTCTCTCTCTCTCTCTCTCTCTCTCTCTCTCTCTCTCTCTCTCTCTCTCTCTCTCCTCTCTTCTCTCCCCTCTCTCCCTCTCTCTCCTTCTCTCCTCCTCTCCCTCCCTCTCTCTCTCTCCTCCCTCCTCCTCTCCCTCCCTCTCTCTCTCTCTCTCTCTCTCTCTCTCTCTCTCTCTCTCTCTCTCTCTCTCTCTCTCTCTCATCTCTCTCTCTCTCTCTCTCTCTCTCCTCTCTCCCTCCCTCCCTTCCCTCCTCTCCCTCCTCTCTCTCTCTCTCTCTCTCTCTCTCTCTCTCTCTCTCTCTCTCTCTCTCTCTCCCTTACCCTCCCTCCCTCTCCCTCTCTCCCTCCCTCTCCCTCCCTCTCTCTCTCTCTCCTCCTGTCCAGCTGTTACAAAGAATCAATAACCTTCACCAAGCGGATATTAGTAATATATAAGACTCTGTGATTCAATTTTCATTACTTACAGCATTTTGGCGACCGCAATAACCTGTGATTTGGGGCGACGGTTAATGGGCGCGGCACGAGATATCGGTTCTTACGGCGGGCGGCTGGGTTGCAAGGGTTGTGATTGTGTGTGTGTGTGTGTGTGAGGGGGGGGCGTGTGTGTGTGGGGGGGG
>NW_020872070.1:309999-312499 GCF_003789085.1 Penaeus vannamei | reverse complement strand
AGAGGAAAGAGGGAGGAGGAGAGTAGAGGATAAAAGCGGGTTGAGGGGAGAAGAGAGAAGGAAAAGGGAGAAGATGAGAAGAGAGAAGAGAGGAGTGGAAAGTAAAGATAAAGATATGAAGGAGAAGAAAAAGAGGAGCAGGATATAAAAGGAGATAACGAAGACTGGTATTGAAGATATGAAAGAAAAAAAGAAGAAGAGGAAAAGAGAGAAACGAAAGGATAGAGATATAAATAGAGTAAAGGAGTTTAAGGGAAGTGGGAGATAGAGCAGGAGGACTATGAGGTAAAGAGGGTAGAGGGAGAAGGGAGAGTAGGAGGTAGAGGGAAGGGAGATAAAGAGTAGGAGGTTAGAGAGGACGCCAGGTAGAGGTAGATAAGGAGTAGAGGGAGGGAGCGCGAGGAGGAGGGTAGGAGTAAAGGAGGTGAATGAGGAAAGGGAGGTAGGAGTGTAGGAGGGGTAAGGGATAAGTACGAGGCAGGAGATAGGATAAAGAGGGATAGAGAGGGAGGGTAGGGTTAGGAGGCTAGAGGAAGGGAAATAGTGAGATAGAGGTAGAGAGGGCAGGGTAGGAGTAGGAAGGTAGGAAGTAGAGAAGGGAGATTAGGGGGTAGGAGATGGAGGTAGAGGAGGGAGGGAGGGAGGAGAGTGGCAGAGACGAGGGACACTAAAACCCAGGAATCTCCGTATGAGATCCCAATAAGTTATACCCCGACACGTATGTAAATTCGGGAGTCGAGTTAAAACAGAGATCCTTTCTCGTGCCGGCATAGGGAGGGGGGAGGAGAGGGGGGAAAGGGGGAGGGAAGGGAGAGAGGGAGGAGGGAGGAGAAGAGAGGAGAGGAGGGGAGGGAAGAGGGAGGAGAGGGGAGAGGGAGAAGGAGAGGGAACAGGAGAAGGAGGGAGGGGAAGGGAGGAGAGGGGGAGGGGAGAGGGAATAGGAGAGGGAAAGGAGATGGGAGGGGTTAGAGGAAGGAGGAGAGGAAGAAGGAGAAGGGAGGGAAGAAATGAAGAGAGGGAAGAAAGGAGAAGAGAGAGGAAGGGAGAGGAATCAGAAGGGGCAGGAGGGAGGGAAGGAATGAGGAAAGGAGGGAGGAGGATTGAGGTGAATGGAGAGGAAGAAGAAGGAGAAGGAATAGGAGAGGGGAAGGAGAGGTGGAGGGGAAGGAAGAGAGGGGAAGAGGGGAGAGGAGAGGAAGGGGATGAGCAGAAAGGAGGAGGGGAGAAGAAAACGGGAAGAGGAGGAGAGGAGAAAAGAGGAAGAGGAAGCGAGTTAAGAAAGTTAAGAACGAGGAAAAATGATGCGGAGGAGAGGGCAGGAGAGACGAAAGAGAGGCTGGAGGAGAAGGCTTCGTGGCCGTCCCACCCCCCCCCCCACCCCTCACACATGAGTCGGAGTGGATGTCGAAATTCCCGACGATCTGTTTCATTTGATCTTAATTGCTTCGTATTTATTTCATTGATAGTATTCTATCTCTCTCTCTCCCTCTCCTCGCTCTCTCGCTCCTCTTATCTCTTTCTCTACACACACACACACGCAACACCACCACAACTCACACACACACACACAACACACACACACCACACACACACAAACAACGCACACACACACACACACACACACATACACACACACGCACACGACACACAAACACACCCACCACATCAATTTATCTCTTCTTATCTCTAAGCAGTATCCAAAGGCGTATGAGTTGTGAGGGTACAGTATGAGCGCGTGTGTGTGTGTGTGCGGATTGATTTTGCAATAACTATATGCATATTGACTATTCAGTCGCCCTGACGGAAACCCCAAAGCTAATTACAATTATGTATCAACTATGTATATATTAGTTGCAGAGAGTTGCCAACTTGTATTTATACTCTCTCTCGCGTATACAAGCACACACACATACATACATACACGAAAACTATACACGTACACAACACAACACACACGCAACACAAACATTCAGACACACACACACACACACACCACACACACACACAAACATCAGACACACATAAACAACGAACACATGAATAGGTAATAATGAAAATTTAATGATGATTATACGTTGATAGTGATAACGGCTCATTATTATTATAATGATGTGATTAACAAGAGCATCAATAATTTTTGAATGTTTGATAGTTAAATGTTAATCTGATAAAGTACACTATAGTGAGAAAGAAATAATGTACTGATAAATAATGAGATTATGGTAATGGAATGATAAGAATCATTATATCAAGAAAGCAATTACAATTTCTTGTATATATCTTATGGACAATCAAAACACTAGCGAGAGAGAGAGAGAACTGAGAGAGAGAGAGAGAGAGAGAGAGAGAAGAGAGAGAGAAGAGAGAGAGAGAGGAGAGAGAGAGAAGAGAGAGAGAGAAGAATAGAGGAGAGAGGATAAGAGAGAAGAGAAGAAGAGAGAGAGAGAGAGAGACAGAGAGAGACGAGGAGAGAGAGAGAGATGGAGAAGAAAACAAGGAA
>NW_020872070.1:297533-300033 GCF_003789085.1 Penaeus vannamei | reverse complement strand
GTGTCTACCACCGACACATTACATATAGGTACACGGTCATAATATCCGGTGCTATGGTTATTTATCAAGAGATGATGAGATCAAGTGAAGAGTTGAGCATCCAAGCGATCGAGAGAGAGAGCATCAAGAGAGTTTAGAGAATTCTTGAGTCATATCAGAGAGATTGAGAGAGGGAATGGAGGAGTATTAGTGACTGTTATTTTGACGACTCATGCGTATGGTACCAGACGACGAGAGCGCGATGATGGAGCGCAGAGCGAGAGTTGAGAGACAGGTGATACGAAGATGGATTGGGAGAGTTGTTTTTTGTCCGTTGCTTTTAGAGATCCGAGTTTGGAATGTCCGACTGGGATGAGAGAGTCTGAGACGGTGGGGTATATCTATTGCGTTGTGGTTTTTTTTATTTTTTGTTTTGTCCAGAATCGATCTTCGGAGTAAGATTGATTGGAGCATATTTATTCGAAGACGAGTAATGAGGTGACGCGAGGGGATTTTGTTGATTGCTGTTTTTGAGCTGATAGACTATTAGAACAGAATCTTAAGTTTTTACCTGAGGAGACTCGAGTGTGATTGTCATTATGAGATGGGATCATAGTTTTGGTGTTTATCGGCATTCCGGTGTTCATTTTTTTATGTGTTCTTGGTATGGGACTCTTTTTTTTTGTCGTCTTCTTTTGTTTCGCTTTTTTTATTATAGGGGCATTGGATCGACTGTCTTGTGTTTGTGTTTATATTTGTTTTTCTTTGTTTGTTTACTAGTCGTAGAGATGTCAGAAGATAGAGTCTTTACATGAGTGATCGGAGTACACTTTTTGATATTTAACTTGAGAGAGAGCTTACTTGGTACTGTTTGTTTTTTTGGACATGAGTGAAGCTTGAGGTCGGTTCGATGTTGATTCTTTTGACGTTGTTTTCTTTGGGTCTTTTTTTTTGTTTTGATTGTTGACTTTTATTACTTGTTTTTTTTATTATGTTCTTTTCCTTTTCTTTTTTTTTGTACTTTTATTTAGTTTCGTATTTTCATCTGTCTATATCGTTTGACGATGATGTGGTGAGATGATTTATTGAATATTGTCATCTCGAATTAATGCCTGGCTGCGTGGAAAATGTTTTGGAGTGCGATTTATTTGTCTTGATTGATTCGTGAGGATAATCAGATATATGATAGGAGAGCGAGAGCAGAGGACGAGTGCTATCTAGGATTGCGGACGAAGGTTTTAGTTGACAATAAGATTATGTGTTGTTCTCTCTTGTTTTTGGTTTTGGTCGGGATCCCTTATTATGACTTTTCGTCCTTTTGCTCTTTCTCTCGGTTTTTTTTTTTTTCATCATCTCACTTCGTTTACTGTTGTTAAGTATAGCAAGCGTATGTTCGTATTTATTTACTATTCTCCATTCCTATCTGATGGTTGTCATGTTAGGCTTGAGACATGACCGCTAAAGAGCTTGGCAAATGTGATTCATTGCAGATATGTGAGCGCGATGCGTGACGAGACTAGTTGTGAGAACGAAATTTGAGCGGGTGTCCACTCCGCCGCAGATACATTAGCTCCAGACACGACTGCCTACAGACTAATTCTTTAATATAGGTCTACAAATTGAGCTTGGCTCGTGTTCTGTCCAAAGGCGGACGAGGTAGATGGGTCCGTTATTGTCGGGTTGGGAGTGATGAGATTTGAAGAGAGTCAGACTTGCTCCTTCTCCTACATTTGTCCCGTCTGTTGTACTTTATTGACTCGTATACGTTTCTCTGATGTGTAACGTGAGGTTCAAGTTGCTACTAAGGTCTCGCAACCGTAATTATCCGACACATTAGCGAGAAGGAGGAGGTCAGAGGATGGTGGTAGACGTGGGACGAGGATATATGTACTCGATCTGATCTATGTTGAATGAGGAGAGAGATCGATGTACAGAGAGAGAGATTAGAGAGAAAGAGAGAAGAGAGAGAGAGAGAGATGAGAGAGAGAGAGGAGAGAGGAGATGAGAGAGGAGAGAGAGAGAGAGAAAGAGAGAGAGAGAGAAGAGAGAAAAGAGAGAAGAGAGAGAGAGAGAGAGAAGAGAGAGAGAGAGAGAGAGAGAGAGAGAGAGAGAGAGAGAGAGAGAGAGAGACCCAGGACAAAGAAGAGTGCCGAGACTCGAAACAAGGGAGCAAGCCACTTTAGGGTTATGACGAAGCTGCTGGCAGGGGATTTCCGTTTAAGGCATGGGTCGGTGTAGCTGACACTTTGGCCTTTACAGATTTTTTTTTTATGTCTGGCAGCAGTTCAGTGCAACTGACTAACCTAGAGAGCCATTCCTGCTGGTTCGATGGATTTGCGGCCAGAGAAAGAATTCTTGGGGTCTTTGCTTTCTTTATATATTCCCATTAACCACCATTCTAGGAGATAGTACGTGTCAGTGAGAAGCAAGACGAACTACTCGTAATATGATTATATTATGAATATATATGTGTGTGTTTGTGTGTGGGTGTACAAACACACACTCACACACACACACACAC
>NW_020872070.1:278127-280627 GCF_003789085.1 Penaeus vannamei | reverse complement strand
TTTTCATCAAGAGAGACTCAACCAGTTCATATTGATTTTTTTCTTCTTTTTTTTTTTTTTTTTTTTTTTTTGGCACCCATCGCTAGTGGCACTGAGGTCGTCTGTGATACGAGCAGATTTTGTTTCCATTTTTTTAAAGTGATTACATACTAATATAATACTAATTTGTAAACCGATTATTACAGCCGCTGGGGAAAATGGCTCTCAAATAATTTCTTGGTACTCATTAAAAGAATTAATGGTGAAGCCTTAAATATTATAAAGAAAATAGAAAACCTATTGTTTATACTACTGCACTATATTCATTCATAAGAGGATTGAAAAATGAAAAGTCTTACTTTCTTAGTATGAATATATGACGATGTGTTTGTTAAAGCCAAAATTCGAATGTGTGTGTGTGTGGTTGTGTGTGTGTGTGTTTGCGTGTGTGTGTGAGTTAATGTATACACACACACACAACACACACAACACACACACACACACACACACACACACACACACACACACACACACACACACACACGCACACACACAAATAGATTAACATATAGATCCGATAGATAAAGCGAAAGTGAGTGACAGCAGGCACCGACGGCCTCCCAAGCAAAACAAACACGTGCATGTATATCGGTCATTCATCGAGATGCAGCACGCAAAGCTTCCATTTGCAGAATCGAAGCTTTCCTCCCAAACTTTTAATGCCTCTCTTTCTCTCGGAATATGTTGCTCTAACTCATGATAGCCATGGCAAGAAAGTTTTTTTTTTTTTTTTTTTTTTTTTTTTTTTTTTGACCTTGCACTTCGTTTATCGGAACGATATAAACTTTCATGGGACTTGTTTACTTGTTTCTGGTCTTCTTTTGGGGGAATTTATATCGAGGGAAAGGGCACAAGAGTCAAAATACAAACAACAGCCGCCTGTGTTTGTTTACATTTTACCATTAGTCAGCTGAGCAAGAACACGGCCCGGCGCTCGCTCTGAGGTCGTGGCCGGGTCGTGGAAGGCAAAGTCTGCGAGAGGGGGAAAAAATACGACAGTTGGAGTACGACCTGTGTTTTTTTTCTGTTCTGTGTGTGTTGGTACGATTTTTTTCCCATTCTTATCTGAAAATGTTGTGACTCTCTCTCATCTCTCTCTCTCTCTCTCTCTCTCTCCTCTCTCTCTTCTCTCTCTCTCTCTCTCTCTCTCTCTCTCTCTCTCTCCTCTATCTATCTATCTCTATCTCTCTCTATCTCTCTCTCTCTCTCTCTCTCTCTCTCTCTCTCTCTCTCTCTCTCTCTCTCTCTCTCTCTCTCTCTCTCTCTCTCTCTCTCTCTCTCTCTCTCTCTCTCTCTCTCTCTCTCTCTCTCTCTCTCTCTCTCTCTCTCTCTCTCTCTCTCTTCTCTCTCTCTTCTCTCTCTCTCTCTCTCTCTTCTCTCTCTCTTCTCTCTCTCTCCTCTCTCTCTCTCTCTCTCTCTCTCTCTCTCTCTCTCTCTCGTGCTTTCTTTCAGCTCTCTTTTCTTGTTGTGTGTGTATTTGTGTGTGTGTGATGTGTTTGGTGGGTGGTGTGTTTGTGTGTGCCGTGCGGTGTGTGTCGGGTGTGGTGTGTGCTCGTGATGGTGTGTGTGTGTGGTGTGTGTGTGGTGCGCTGTTCTGGGGTTTACGACTTTAATCAATCTGGTACATTTCGAAGTCCACCGGGGCGGCCGCCAACACGGGTCCTGTCATCGGGATACCCCCGACGGATGCTAACCGCTGTACACACATGTTCGATGGCCTACCTTTCTGCCCCGGCGCAGGCGTCCGATAAGGCACGGGACGGGTCAAGGTATTCGTGTGATAGACCGACACTTTACACTCCAGGATCCGAGCGGACAATAAGCCGCGAGCAGCCGACTACACCCACACTGAAAACTGTGAGCCCCTCTCCTCGACAATACTCTCTGCCTCCTGTTATCCCTCCCATCATTCCCTCCTCTCTCTCTCTCCTCTCGGCCTGCCTCTCTCCGCTCCACCCCATGCATTGGACCACACGTGCTCATCACCACAACTCTCACATACATCACGTCTCCCTTCCCCTTCCCTCCCTCTCCTCCCATCCCCTCCCTCCTCCCATCGCCTCCCTCTGCCTCCCTCTCCTCCCTCCCTCCCCTCTCCCTCTCCTCCCTCCCTCCCTCTCATCGCAAACACAGGAATAAGGCAGACTCATACATCAGCCGGTTTCTCATAAGCTGGGAGATTTGCAGCATAGCAAAAGTTTACTCAACCATCATTGAGATACATTCGCTTTGGGCTTTCACTTTTAAATCCCGGACCTCTGCATTTTGCCCTTGACACATTTTCGATTATTTTTCTTTAAATCAAGACGTTCGGCGCTTTTGAGAGATGCTTCTCATCCTGTTTGACCCTCAGAAGTTCCAAGATCTCGCAGTCATCGATTTGCATTTAGTCTTTGATCTCTTCGAACCGTGATCCTTCCTCACGTTTGTAGACATAAGGATCGAAACTTGTTTGAAACTA
>NW_020872070.1:265597-277654 GCF_003789085.1 Penaeus vannamei | reverse complement strand
TATATACTTTTATACATATATGTATATATATGTATATGTATATGTGTAATTGCATATGTATGTATGTTATGTATATATCTATACATATCAAAACCAATAACCCGAAATTTGTTGCAAAATGAATATTATTTTATCATTGCAGAATTTAAATTCAAATATAGAAATACCATTTTGACCATTCACATGCATACAATTTAGCGGTAATACACATATATTTGCGTTAAATTTATACTTTTTTTTTTTATATTCACCTTATGTTTTTTCTTCCTAAAAGTAATCGGACCGGTAAAATGACAAATAAAATCTCAGACTGACCGATAAAATTTAGTTTTGTTTAGTTTTGTTTAGTCCTTTTCTACCATCCTGGCTAACTGCACAGGCGTAGGCAAGCTGCGGTACATTTGATTCCATTATCATACCATTACGTAATTGTATTTCATTGGATTTTAGGCTTTTATTATGATTTGTGCCATACCAGTTGAAGGAAAAGAGCAATTGCTGATGAAACCTGGCATTCTAGTCCGTAGACTTAAACCTCACTAATGTTTTCTTATGTTGATCAAATAATCGTCTTTTGTTAATATATTTTCGCCTTTTTAGTTATACAATACCATTTCTTAAAGAGATATTAAAAAAACTAAAGTATATCATACATGAACATACAACGTTTAAATACAATTTTCTAAATTAGAACTGATTTTTTTTCCTTTTCGTCTAAAATCATAACACCCCTTATATGAAACATGACGAACGAATACAATAAGTTGAATACGAAAAATAACATTTGGTGAATGTTATAGTTATATCTATATATATAAAAAAAACGTAGCATGATTTGTAAATGGACTAATAAAAAATGAATAGCTAGTTACGTAGACAGACAGATAGAGAGACAGATAAGGAGATGACGGAATAATTAAATATGTAAATGAGCTTTAATATACAATAGAATAAAATAAAGGTAGACCAATAAATAGACAGAATAACACTATCTACCTATCTACTTGTATATCTATCTATTAAGACTATTTAGCTACCTAGTTAGATATAAATAGAATAGACAGATAAAGAGAAGGGAGAGAAAGGAAGAGGAAGAGAAAAAGGAAGCGAAAGAGAGAGAGAAAGGAAGAGAGAGAAAGGGAGATAGAGACAGACCAGATAGATAGATAGAAATCATATAGAGAGAGAAAGGAAAAGATAGAGAAATGAGAGAAAGAGAAAGAGGAGAGAATATATTAGCAAACATGAAATAATGAATAAATAGCGACATCGCCGCCAGATCCTAAAAGCACGCTGAAACACCCGCGATGACAGGCATCGCTTGCACAGTTGCACAAGCCTAAAATGAGCATCGGTATGCAACAAGCGGCAGAAGAAATGCAAGATATCTGCATGGCTGTCGCTGTCTCTTTCCCAGTGTTACGGAGGGTAGGATGGTGAGGATGGTGATGGTGGTGAGGATGGTGAGTATGGTGATGGTGGTGAGGATGGTGAGTATGGTGATGGGTGGGTGGGATGGTGGTGGTGGTGGGATGGTGAAGCGGCGATGGGTTGGTGAGGATGGTGGTGTGAGTAATTGTTGATGGGTGATGAAAATGGTGAAGCGGCGATGGTGGTGAGTATGGTGATGGTGGTGAGGATGGTGATGGCGGTTGGGATTGGTGATTTATGGTGGTAGGATGAAAATCATTATCACTTTCTTATCATTCATTGGTAGTGCTGATGAAAGATGACCGGGATGATGGTGATGATGACGGCAGCGGTGACAGTGCAGATAACCAGAAGCACCCAGAGAGCGCATACCTCCGCCAAGGCAATACAAGAGAGCGATAAGTGGATTCTAAGTGGCTGGTTCTTGTGGGATCTCATAGAGCGATATGAAGGCGGTATATGTGTGGGCGTGAAGTGTGGGCGTGAAGCGTGGGCGTGTGTAAACTCTTGCCGAGGATCGCTGATGCAAAAAGAATATTTTCACTTAAAGAATTACAATAAAATCACGTCTTTCTCAAGTAACAGGGTGACGTCCGTAAACATAAACCTCCATGGCAGAGGTAATAAAGGTAATGATATTATAATTACCCCTATTATCAAGGCGATAGGGGTAACTATGCAATCATTTAAAAAGATCCTGGATCAATTTAATCGCATCCAAGTCTGGTTAAGAAACACATCGGGTAAAAACAAAAAATCCTAAGTCTATTCATAACTTTTTGAGCTAACCGACAAACTAACTAACTAAATAACCAACGCTATCAAGAACATAAGACCCTTGACGGTGGTAATAACAACTATGATAATAATGAAAAGTGAAAAGGATTATGAAATGAAAGAATCTCAATGAAAATGTTTCATAAAAAGAAGGGAAAAGAGAAAAGGTAGTCAAGAAAAAAACAATAAAAATGGACACAAAGATAAAGTTTAGGAGACAGAAAAAACGGGTGTGGATACGAACCTAATTGTAAAATAAAAATCTGTAAAGTAGTTTCATATAACATTATTAATTCTCTATTCCCTAAAAAGACATAAATACATACACAAATATTATTTAAAAAATAAGTCACCGTTAAAAGTACATTTTGAAATAACAAAAGCAGGAAAATTAAAAGCAACATTTGAATTAATTTGACAGGCAGCTCTCACTATTCTACGCTACGTGCTTACTGGCGAGTGCTTAATAACTGGACGTGGTGGAGCAGTTTTTTCATTTTATTTCTGAATTCTAAAACAGGACAGTAATTAACAGAATAAAAGTAGAATAGTAAACGCATAGACATACATGCATGCAGACACACGAGCACGTGAACACACACATACACACACATTCCTACAAACCAAACTAACAAACTAACAAACAAACACAACAATAAAACACAAGCACAAAGACAGACACAAACAAACACAAGCAAAAATACAACAAACACACACACGCGCGCAAAGACCACAAAGACAGACACAAATAAATGAAAACAAACAAACAAACATAAGCATATAAGCACAAGTACAAAAATAAACGCCAAACACACACAAAATACACATCAACCTAAACACACCCTGGGGACCAAATCATCACTTTACATTCTCAAGAAGCCAAAAAAAAAAAAAAAAAAAAAAAAAAAAAAAAAAGGAAGAGAAGAAAAAAACAAACAAACAAACAGAGAAAGCAAAAAAAAAAAAAAAAAAAAAAAAAAAAAAAAGGGGGGTTTTCTCGCTTCTCACTATTTTTTTTTTTTTTTTTTTTGCTTTCTCTGTTTGTTTGTTTTTTTTTTTCTTCTCTTCTTCCTCTTGTCTATTCTCTGTCTTTCTTCCCTTCTCTTTTCTTCTTTCCCCCTTTGTCTTAAATTCCTTTTCCATCTTCGAATGTTCTTCATTTCTTTCCTCGTCTTGTTTTATTGTTTTCTTCCCTTTTTCTCTCTTCCCTCTCGTTATCACTCTTTTCTTCGCTTCCCTTTCAATTCTCTTTCCTTTCCCATCCTCTTCCTGCCCTGCTCTATTAATTTCCTTCCCTTTTCCCTTATCATGTTTTTCCTCTTACTTCTTTACTCACCTTCATCGCTTCCCCTTCCTTCTTCCCCTATCTTTCATTCCTCTTCATTTACCGCTTTCTCCTATTGTTCACTTTATTTTTCCTTCCTTCCCTTTCCTATTTCCATCTCCCCTTATCCTTCCCCTCTCTTTTTTTCCGCTTTCTCCTATTCTTCGCTTCCTTTCCCCTCTTCCCTCTTCGTCTCCCCCGGCCTCCCTCCCTCTCCCTCCCTCCATCCCCCCCTTCGCTCCCTCTCCCTCTTCCCTTCTTCGTCTCCCCTCGGCCCCCTCCCCCTCCCTCCATCCCGCCCCCCTGAAGTCTAATCTCTTGATTGAACTGCAACAACTTTTGCTACTTCTCCCTTTCACCCTGACTACTTCTCACTCTATTTGTAGGGGGAAGAGAAGGGTGGAAAGGAGGTAGAAGGGGGAGAGGATGGGAGAATAGGAAGGGGGGAAGAGGGGAAAGGATGGGAGAATAGGAAGGAGGAGAAGGGGGAGAGGATGGGAGAATAGGAAGGGGGGAAGGGAGGGGAAAGGATGGGAGAAGAGAAGGAGGAGAAGGGAGAGGATGGGGAATAAGAAGGGGGAAGAAGGGGGAGAGGAATGGGTGAATAGGAAGGGGGAGAAGGGAAGGATGGGTGAATAGGAAGGGGGGTGAAGGAGAAAGGATGGAAGGATAGATGAGAGAGAAGGGGAAAGGATGGGAGAATAGGAAGGGGGAAGAAGGGGAGAGGGTGGGTGAATAGGAAGGAGGAGAAGGGGGAAAGATGGGGGAAAAGGAGGAGGAGAAGGGGAAAGGATGGGTGAATAGGAAGGAGGAAAGGGAGAGGAATGGGGGAAATAGGAAGGGGGAAGAAGGGGAAAAGATGGGGGAAATAGGAAGGGGGAAAAGGAGAAAGGATGGAAGGATAGGTGAGAGAGAAGGGGAAAGGATGGGTGAATAGGAGGAGGGAAATAGGAAGGAAGGAGGGGAAGAAGTGAGGGTGGGGTGGAAGAAGGGACGGGAAGAATGGGGAAGAGAGGAGGAGGGAAAGAAAATGAAGAGAGGGAAATGAACGAAAGAGGAAGAAGGAATGGAGAAAAGAATGCGGGAAGGGAATGGAGGAAGGGTAGAATGCAGAAGGAAGGGAGAGAAGGAGGGAGAACGGGGTGGGAGAAGCGAAGAATATAGAAGGGAGGGAAAGGAAGCAAGAAAGAAGAGAGATGGAAGAGAATGAAGTGAAGAAATGCAAGAGAAAGAAGGAGAGATAAAGTAAATGAAGAGGCAGGGAGGCAAGACGAACGGGGAGGGAGGGAAAAAGGGAGAGAAAAGGGAGATCCGCTTAAATCGAGTCTAATCCCAAGGGACTCGTTAAGTCATTTGAGAATCGACAGAATATCTCCTGTTTACTTTTGTTTTACTTTTCCCTGTTCTGCCGTTCGCGTCTAAAATTGATAAAAGTGTTGGAGTGTCAGAAATTCGAGAAAATAAGTCTGCGAGAAAGTTTTTGCATCTATACATCTATAATCTATACGTTTCTTCGAAGCACTACATTCAGGTCGCCTTTTGGCTTACCTTTCTCTCTCTCTCTCTCTCTCTCTCTCTCTGCTGGCTCGTCGGACTTCTTCGGTAGCGGATCCATGGAGCGTAAGTATCCCTGATCGATCTCGTCTCTCTCTCTCTATCTAGTCTCTATGTCTTCTATCCTGCGTCATCTATCTATCTATCTATCTATCTATCTTCTATCTATCTATCTTACCTATCTCTCCATCTCTCTCTCTCTCTCTCTTTCTGTCCTGTTCCCTGGCTCCCTCTCTCTCTTCTACTCATCTTTATCTTATCTCTCATCCCCTCCGCCTTCTTCTCTCGCTATCTTCTTCTCCCGTCTTTTATCTTGTCTTCTCTCTACGTTCTCTCTCTCACTCCTGCATCTCTCTGTCTTCCTTCTCCTCTTTTTCTTCTCTTCCTCTGTTCCTTCCCCCTCTTTTTTCGGCCTCTTGCCCTCTGGGGACCTTCTCATCAATCACACTTGTCATTTCTGGCCATTCCTCTCCTCTTTCCTCCTGCATGTCCCTCTTCTGTTTTATGGCTTTTGATATTCCTTTTCCTGCTGATTTACCGTTATGTCTTTCGTACAAGATGGTTTGATTTATATATCTCATCTTCGCCCCTTCCTCCTTCTTCTCTTCTCTTCTTCTTCTTTCTTTCTTTTCCTCTGTTTCTTGTTATTTTATTATTTCCTTGTTGTTTCGTTGTTTGGTGTGTTTTATGATACGCACTTTTTTCTTTTTTTTTTTTTTTTTTTTGGTTGGGGGGGGGGATTTCGCAAGATTTTAAGGAAAGAAAGAAAAAAAAAAACGAACATTAGNAGAGAGAGAGAGAGAAGAGAGAGAGAGAGAAGAGAGAGAGAAGAGAGAGAGAGAGAGAGAGAGAGAGAAGACAAGAGAGAGAGAAGAGAGAGAAAAGAGGGCGGGAAGAGAGAAGAGAGAGAGAGAAGAGAGAAAGAGAAAGAGAAGAAAGAGAGCGAGAGAGAGAGATAGGTAGAAGAGAATGACAGGAAATTTAATACAACAAAGAATAATCGTAATCCACTCTATAGCCTGTCCATTGAATACTTCTCTTCCAAATGTGACTTAAATACCATTATTGACAGTACATTGTACAGTATCAATGAACTCCTTATAATGCTATTCTTTACCTTTTCGGATCGTGGTCCCTGTATTCTAGACTCAAGCCTTTTAAATATTTCAACAATGTATTATCTTGTTCACACTTGGCCTTTGCTAACGGCCGCTTTGGTATTTTATAATTACGTGTTCAGATATTGTCTTAGGGAAGAGCTAGTTTATCCTACTATTAGTTGTAAAGATAAAAATGATATAGTTGAGGTGTTCGATGAAATCCTCTTCAGAATTGCATGTACTTTGCACCTTCATCTACATACATGTCCTGACGTGTTTGTTTCGTATTTCTTCTAAGTGAGAGCAGATTTCATTCATGGAAATATTGCTAAATAGTATAATCACTAGCTTTTCACGCCATTCCATGACCAGCGTAGTTCGGGAAGAGAAAAAGACCCAAGAATATTAAAATTATTTATTATAATCTTGCACACCATTAATGAAACAAACCTTTGAAACAACATAATGTATGGGAAGCTTGTTGGTGAACTGTTCAGTAGGTCAGGGCATGGGAGCAGCTGGTTTGGGCATGAGTAACATATGTTGGCATAGGGCATGAGGTTAGGGTATGAGTAACATATCAGGGCACAGGGGAAGAGGTGAGAGTATGGCACTCATTATGGGCAAGAGGCACGGGAGATGGTCTAAGGAAGGAAGGGGGGGGGTGTGGAAAGGATAGCTTATCCTTATCTGGGATGGGAGGTTGCATGCTAGGTAGACGATGTGTGTGTGTGTGTGGTGTGTGTTGTGTTGTGTGTGTGTGTGTGTGTGTGTGTGTTGTGTGTGTGTGTGTGTGTGTGTGTGGTGTGGTGTGTGTGTGTGTGTGTGTGTGTGTGTGTGTGTGTGTGTGTGTGTGTGTGTGTGTGTGTGTGTGTGTGTGTGTGTGTGTGTGTGTGTGTGTGTGTGTTGTGTGTGTGTGTGGGATGGTGGGTGGATAGGTTGGGGATGGGGGTGGTAGTCATCGTATGATTACTGTATCTGTATACAAGTGCATATATAAGGATATGATTATATATGTATGTATATATATTCATAAATACATACATTGATACATACATACAAATATAAGTATATATGTGTTTATATACATACATAATATATATATAATATATATAGTATATATATATATATATATATATATATATATGTATGTATATGTATATATATATGTATGTAATGTTATATATTATATATATATATATAATATATATATATATATATATACATATATACATATATATACACGAAATCACTTCAGTAAGGCATTACACATTGGTATCATAAGAACAAAGTAAGTATCCTGATAACCAGTCTCCGAGGCCCGCCAGGAGAACCCGAGCGAGAACGACTGTGTTGCAACTCCTGTTCAACGTAAGACCAAAAGACCGAATAGAAAGCCTCGTTGGAGCAGAACCTAATGTTCGGTGATATGTCTAGGCCTGCATCACGGCAGTCACAGCCACATGTCTTTGTGTCTTATTGTACCAGTGTCCAAAGGTCTGTACAATCGGAAATTTGTTCACGTCTGTTGCTACTAAAATCTTCGGCACGAAAGACCAGAAGACTGACATCTATTTACTCTTCTCTAAAATTGGAGTCTACTTTGTATCGGTTTACAGTTCATGGCTAAATGTTGGGTGGAAATTCTCTATATACATGAATAGACTAAGAGGTCCTGTGGGGGGGGGGTTACCATACTACAGGATCGGCGACTTCATCCTACTATCCATGGGTTAAAAAATCTGTGTGGGGGGGAAACTGGCCCATAAAAGAGGCACGTCTTATAAATCATGGAAGCGCTTGGTTGTTTTTTCCTTTTCATCGATGAAATATATTTTCCGATGAAGAAATTTCATGTCTGCGCCGTATATAAGGCCAAAGGTGAGGTGAGTGAAGTGATAACAGTGTGACTCGCTACTTGTAGGTAATATCACTTCGGGTTTTTTTTTTCCAGAAACACTTCTCTTTTTTCTAAGTATACGGTTCGTATTAGTGATTTCTAGAGTATTCTTCAGAAACAAGGATCTCTTTTGCAAATTCTTTGTGTCTCACTTAAACATTTCTCTTTTTCTTTCACGAACTACACCCTTTTTTATCACACAAGCTTTGCCAACGCAGCATACACTAAATACCATATTCATTACCACAAACTGTACAAACTGTCAATAGCAGAACACAATGGCTTCCTCTGCCCAAACAACCAATTCGAAGTGAGTCCTCTGCTTTCCGAAGAGTGAAGTAACAAGCCACAAACCTTAGGAGTCAAGTATTGTTTAATGTTGGGGAGATATACACGCGTGAAGTTGTCTAAGGATTGGGGGTTCGAATCAGCCGTGTGTTTGGCCGTTAGGGAGAGGGTTCATAACAAGTATACGTCGCGTTTGGGGGATACGATGCGCAAAATTCGATATTTTCAGTCTAAATTTCAGTTTCGGTAAATGTGCAGATCCCGATTACAAACAAAGGCTCTAAAAAAGCAATACTAAAAGGAAAGAGTGAGAAAAACAACGACCAAAATAGAAAATAAGTAGATTATTTTTATATCCTTAAAGAAAGGAAAGGAAAAAGAAACAAAACAGAACTGACTGACCATGCGCTGACCAAAAAGGATTTGAGGAGAATTTCTTTCACTTTTTAAAACCTTTCTTGAAGACACGGTATTGCTTCTATTATATTCACATTCTTAAGAGTAAATATATATATATCTGTATACATATAAAATATCCAGAAAGTTAATAAAGGAAATGAGAGTTAGTACCGCGTGGACTAGAGCATCAACCAGTCGGATGTATTTGGTCACATGTTTTATAACCTATAGATATATAGCTATGCGGAGTTAAAATATTTCTGACAAACATATAACGGTCTTCATTCCTATTTACAACGAGGCTGAGATACGAAGTTAGTAGAATACGCCTGGTCGTGAACCGGTAAATAACTTCGACATGACGAGGAGTTTTAGCTCGGAATTAGAAAATGGAGAAGCTTATTTGAGAAAATGGGTAAGTCCCAAACCTTCCAGAGAAAACGGCCAGGCACAGTAACGCGCTGACTATTATAATCTAAATAAACGTTTGGTGACCATTGTGTTGGTTCGCATAATGTCGACGTTCTTTATGCAGTTAATATTTCCAAAAAATATTTTTTTTACATAGAATTCCCTTATTATAGACGTTGGAAATGCGTGACATTACAGATTCAACTGTTTTAAAAGGAGGCATCCTTACTTTTCATACATACATAATGTATAGTCGGTATATCATAAATATTATTTATCTCAAGGGATATATATATATTATGGAAAATACAATAATATCCAAAACTCATGCCAAAGAGACTTAGACATAACGACATAAACTCCGATGAGGCAAGTCCAAAAATAACAAGGAAAAAAGATTGTATAAACACCACTATAGAGAAGAACGAACTTAAGTTAAAGTGTGTATATATATATCATGTCCTATGAGATATCAGGGATGAGGCTGTCCCTTCGTCCGAGTCGTAAGTCGCATGCACGACATAGGGGGGGGGGGGCTGCTGGCACTTCTCTTCCTGTCATATTATCACGAGAAAGTGTCGGGTCGCGGTAGGAAATCCGGGGAGCGGCGCGACGTCCGCTCTGCTGGCCGCCGCTGGGAGGCAGCGGGGCGGGCCCTGGCGAGGCAGCCCATGAGAATATTCTTCTGAATCCCTGACTAAACTAGTGTTAAGAGTAGAAAAGAAAACATTTTACTTTCTCTTTTTGGTACTCGAGAAAGGGAGTTTACTCGAAGACACGATCGTCTTCGCCGTGCCATTGGTCTTGCTGTCCGTCGGCGCCTCCTTCGCGGCTTCCTCGGCGGCGCCGCCCCCTCCGCCGCCGAGGAGCTTGGGGCAGGAGTCGCCGCCGAGGGCGAGGTGGGGCTTTTCGCGCTGGTGGAGGAGGACGACCCGGAGGCGGAGGCTGACTTGGAGGATTTCTTGGAGGACTTGGTGGAGGATGCGGCTTCCTCTGCAGGCAGCGGAGGCGGCGGCGACGGCGGCAGTCTGCTAAGGGCGTCCTCGGGGTCTTCGTAGCAGTCCGGCACCTTGACCTCCGTGACCTGTGGGGAAAAAGGAAGTGAGGTTGCGGAGTGCGAGGACCCGAGTGTCTGTCGGGGATGATGTGTGTTCCGTTTTGCTCTGTACGCGCACGTTTACATTTGCTTCGTCATTTCAAAATAATTGTTATGAAAACCAGTGAACAGTAAGAGATAAATGACGCAATTTTGACAAACAAATTGCGAGGTATCCCTACCAAAAGGGAATTGTGACTGAGATTCACCTCCAACACAATAAGATGTATAGAAAGAAAGGGAAGATGGAAAAAAAATATATCGTATTGATAGCAATAAGTTAAACGAAGGAGCAGCGGGGCACAGCTTTTGTGAAATGGAACTAAACGTAATAACGTAAAATAGTTACACAATCGTGATCACATCTACATTCATACAACAAACCCCATCATCTGACTTACGTTTAACAAACACAACCTAAATCTATCTGTTGCCTAAAAAAAACAATTAATATGTTGAACATTTGATCCTTCCTTTTCGGTGAACAACTATCGGTAGATTACGGGAATATTGATATTATCAGAGAAATGCAGTGGCGAGCTGGACACCGGAAATAGGCACTGCGCATTAATTGAAGAGATTTACCTTGACATGAAGCCCTGCACCTGCGGTCTATCTGTTGCATCACCTGGCCTTGTGACGCCACCTGCTGATTCATCTGGACAACAGGTGCTATACGACTCGCCTAGGCTTACGGCTCCCTACCTGCGAACCCCCCTGGCGAGGAGGCCGCCCTACCCGCTGACAGGGCGCGAGGTCCTACGGCTGCCGTCTTACCTGGACGTGCGGCACGACCACCTGGTGGGGCTTGAGGTCCTGCGAGGACACGGCGGTGGGCAGCAGCGGCGACGTGGCGCACACCGCCATGGTGGACAGGTTGGTCACGACGCTGAACTCCTTCTTGGACTCCGACTTGTGGAAGGCCTTCTTGATCTGCGGGGGAGGGGAGGGTGAGCATCGAGGGCGCCTTGGCAATGCTGGCTGTAATACGCGCACGTGCAATGCATGGAGAGAATTCCTCTTAGTCATATGAGGCGGGTAGAAGCTCTAATACAGCCTTATGGAAGTCACCATTTCTGTAACTCCATAGTTTATAGAACCTTTGAATCATTATTCAAGAATAGATATATAAAGCCCAGAAGGACAACTCGACCTTCTTCACGGCCCATCCACAATACCCACACCTAAAACCAAACATCCCAACTAGCTTACTAGCAAAACGTACCCTCTGTAACGAAAAAAAAACTTGTGTCCTTTATTTTTCACTCACTAAACTACTGCCTTAGGCGTAACTAAGACAATACCCTATACAGTCAAATACAAACCGTGTCTCTCTACATGTCCTACAGATTTACTTTGGGTGATCAGGGGTGAGTCAGCCTGACCAACGCACTTGCTCAAAGAGTGAGAGAGAGGAGAGGGATAGAGTGTAAAAGGGGGTCAATAAAGGAGAAAGAGGGAGGGAGGGGGAGAGAGAGAGAGAGGAGAGAGAGAGAGAGAGAGAGAGAGAGAGAGAGAGAGAGAGAGAGAGAGAGAGAGAGAGAGAGAGAGAGAGTGAGAGAGAGAGAAAGAGAGAGGGGGAGAGGGAAACAGGCAGACAGGCACAGACAGACAGAGAGCGAGATAGATAGAGAGAGATAGAAGAGAGAGAGAGAGAGAGAGAGAGAGAGAGAGAGAGAAAGAAAGAAAGAAAAAAAGAGAGAAAGAGAGAGTACATATCTCCGAGTCAGAAATCTGTCCAGTCGACCCGTGTCCCCCCTAGCCAGCCACGTCGGGA
>NW_020872070.1:248097-250597 GCF_003789085.1 Penaeus vannamei | reverse complement strand
CTGACATCGCCCTCCTTTCCCACCGCCCGATTCGCCGCCGCAACAATCATCATCAACTCATTCATCAGCCGAGGAAAAGGGTCCAAGCTGAATAAATCATTGCGTGCGGTCATTACCTCGCCGGTTAACGCAAGGGCCGCTCATCACCCACGAGTCATTACCTCATCACTCGCTCCTTCACCATTACCTCGTCAGTTCCTCATTCAGCGAGCGCTTAAGTTGCGACCATCACACACAGCGGGAAAGGCAGACATCACTATTTTAATAAACTACTGTACTATTCACACCTGTCTCCCCCCCCCCCCCCTCTCAGGCAGACCACAATTTAAACTACGTACTATTCACACCTGTCTCCCCCCCCCCCCTCTCAAGCAGACATCACTATTTTAATAAGCTACTGTACTATTCACACCTGCCCCCCCTCAGACATACTTTAATAAACTACTGTACTATTCACACCTGGCCCCCCCCCCTCTCAGCAGACATCTATACTTTAAAACTACTACTGTACTATTCACACCTGTCTCCCCCCCCCCTCTCCCCTCCCTCTCACAGTCACCACAACGGCCACGCACGGGCGTCTGTATTAATAACCACCACCCATATTCATCACCAATATCAATAATCACCCTAATCGCCACACTTCTGCTTCCAAATCAAGCGATAACCAATCATATAATCATTATCGAACCAGGGTCCTACACAGAGACTGAGATTAGCTACTCTAGGCCTTCGCGACCCGATAAAAAATTTATAACAACCAATTATACAATCGTTAGCAGGCAATAACGTATCCATTATAATTCTAACGATTATAATAATTCTCATCAAAATAACATGATCATTCTTCAACAATGATATAATCATTTGCAACTTATTATCGCGTTTTAGGGCGAGATTCAACTTCTCTGCCGTATTGCACGTTGGAAAAAACAACCACTGCGCCAGAAATAACCTCTTTCATAATGTTAATAACCTAATTAGCGATCCGCTCTAATTACATGGGTGACATTGGTGCAAGAATTATGATTAGACCGTCGTAACAGCAGGCGGAAAAAAATGGAAAATAAACGCTCGATTTCCACTGAATTGCGAGATATTTCTTTCTCTTCGCCTGTCTATTGGTGTATCAGACTTTCTCTCACTCTCCTTCTCTTCTCTCTCTTCTCTTCTCTCTATTCTTCTCTTCTTCTCTTCTACTCTATCTCTGTCTCTCTCACTCTCTCTCTCTCTTATATTATTCTTCTCTCTCTCCTCTATCTTTCTATCTCTATTTATCGTCTCTCTTTTCTTCTCTCTCTCTCTCTTCTCTATTATCTATTTTCTTCTCTCTCTCTCTATCTTTCTATCTATCTATCTATCTATCATATCTATCATATCTATCTATCTATCTATCTAATCTATCTATCTATCTATCTATCTATCTAATCTATCTATCTTCTATCTATCTCTATCTATCTATCTCTCTCTCTCTCTCTCTTCTCTTTCTCTCTCTCTCTTTCTCTCTCTCTCCTCTCTCTCTCTCTCTCTCTTCTCTCTCTCTCTCTCTCTCTCTCTCTCTCTCTCTCTCTCTCTCTCTCTCTCCTCTCTTCTCTCCTCTCTTTCTCTTTTCTTTCTCTCTCTTCTCTCTCTCTCTCTCTGAATAAATGCAAGGATTATTTTTTATGAATGCGTTATAAAAAGAGATTCAGTTATGATCGATACTATTACTAATACCATCTTTAATAATTCAAGACATTTTCAAGACATTTTTACATCATAAGTATGAATACCTACTTAGCATGACGTAATAATATAGCGGTAAATATGGTGGTGACGGTGGTGATGAGGAAGGTGATGATGATAATGATAATGATAATAATAGAAATAGCAAATAATAATAATGATAATAAAAATAGCAGTAATAATAATGATATAATGATATATGATAATAATAATAATAATAATGATCATAGAATGCTAATAATAATGAGATACTAATGATAAATAATAATTGATAATAATAATAGTTATAATAAGAATAAGAATAATGATAATTAATAGCAGTAATAAATGAATAATAGTAATGGTGATAATGAAAAACAGCAATAATGATAATGATAATAATGATCATATAGTTAATAATAATCAGTATTCATCATAATCATAATCATAATCATTCCATTCATATTCATAATCATCATCATGTCACAATCAATAATGATAGTGGATAATGATAGTGATGATAATAATACTACCACTAATGACAATGATTATCTAGATAGTATCGATAGTATGATAACAATAATCAGGATGCGCGAATCACAATAATAACAAAAAAATAACAGCAGTAGTCGATAAAGATAATGGTAACAATAATTATTATGAAAATCACAATAACAACAATAACAAAAGCAGTAACAATAACAAGACCAACAATGATAGTAATGATCGCATAAAAATTGATGTTAATGATGATAACGATTAAATGATAAAATGCATGAAAATAAAACATGATGAT
>NW_020872070.1:236605-237751 GCF_003789085.1 Penaeus vannamei | reverse complement strand
TTATTATTATTATTATTATCTATTATATTAATTATTATTATTATTATTATTATTATTATTATTATTATTATTATATCATTATTATTATTTATCATTATTTTATTATTTATTATTATTATTATACTAATTATTATTATATCATTATTATCATTATATTATTATTTATCAATATTATTACTATTATTATTTTATTATTATTATTCATATATTATTTCATTATTATTATTATTATTAGTTATTATTATATTATTATTATTATTATATTAATATTATTATTATTTATTATCGTTATATTATCATATCATATTATTTTATTATCTTTAACATCATCATCATCATTATTATCTTTATTATTATCATCATCATCATCATCATTATCATTACTATCATAATTTTGTATCATTATCATTATCTTTATTATTTTCAATACTATTATCATTACTATTTTTATTGTTATTATCATTTATACATTATATCATCATTTTCTTCATGATTTTGATTATGATTACTATTACTGTTATTGTAATTTTTATTAACATCATTTCTAACAGAAGTACTGTAATTACTCCAGTTACCATTACTATTACTATCATTATAACTTCCTATATTTCTAATATTACGATTATAATTATTATTACTGTTATTATCTTAGTTTTACCAACATCATTACTAATAGTATTATCCATTCCATTACTGTTATCATTACTACTATCATTATTATTTTTGCTTTCCCTATTACTGTTTGTTATCACCATTCCCATTACGATGACTATTGCTATTAGTCTTACCATTATTATTGCAAATGTTGCTCTCTTACTGCCAATATTCTCATCATTGTCATTATCCTCCTCCGCTTCTTCCTCCTCCTCCTCCTCCTCCTCCAGCCCTCTCCCCCTTCCGCTTCCTCCTCTTCCTCCTCCTCCTCCTCCTCCTCCAGCTCCCCCTCCGCTCCTCTTCCTCCTCCCCTCCTCCTCTTCCTCCTCCAGCTCCCCCTCCGCTTCTTCTTCCTCCTCCTCCTCCTCCTCCTCCCTCCCCCTCTTCTTCCTTCCTCCTCCTCCTCCTCCTTCCAGCTCCCCCTCCGCTTCTTCTCCTCCTCCTTCTCTTCCCCTCTTCTTCCAGCTCCCCCTCACTTTTTTTCCTATTATT
>NW_020872070.1:231605-234105 GCF_003789085.1 Penaeus vannamei | reverse complement strand
TCTCTCTCTCTCTCTCTCTCTCTCTCTCTCTCTCTCTCTCTCTCTCTCTCTCTCTCTCTCTCTCTCTCTCTCTCTCTCTCTCTCTCTTTCTGCTTGATTTTTTTTAAAAAGCTCTCATCTCTTTTATCTTGCTCCTCTCTCTCTCTCTCTGCCTTCCCCTTTCTTGCCATTCTTCTATCTCTGTCTCTCTCTTTTCTCTCTCTCTCTCTCTCGCATCCTCTCTCTCCCTTGCATCTTCTTCTCTTTTCCTATTCCTCTCCTATTATCTCTCTCTCTCTCTCTCTTCTCTCTCTCCTCTCTCTCTCTCTCTCTCTCTCTCTCTCTCTCTTCTCTCTCTCTCTCTCTCTCTCTCTCTCTCTTCTCTCTCTCTCTCTCTCTCTCTCTCTCTCTCTCTCTCTCTCTCTCTCTCTCTCTCTCTCTCTCTCTCTTCCTCTCTCTCTTCCCTCTATTCCCTTAGTACATTCTCGAATTTGCGAGTACATATTACCTAATAGTATTCAGTAGTTCCTTCCATATTCTTTTTATTCTATTTTCTCCCTATAAAACACCAAAAATTTCAAGCAGTTTATTTCCATCAGCAAATTGGATCCACGGTTCGTTAGTCTACCAGCGTGAACAGAAGCTGGCGTGGACAAAGACAGACAACTTTTCAACGCTGGGAACTGGTAGGCCTGAAGGTCTTCTTCTCCTGTCTGTCTCCTTCTCTTCTCCCCTATCTCTCTAAGTCTTTTTTTTTTGTTTTTTTTTTTTTTTTTTTTTTTTTTTGCTTAGCTTATTGGTCTCGCTGTTTATTTTCCGTCTTATGGATTTGATTTTTGCTTCGTGGAAACTAGTCAGATTGCAGAGAGGAGAAGAGAGAGAGAGAGAGAGATAGAGAGGAGGAGAGAGAGAGAGGAGGAGAGAGAGAGAGAGAGAGAGAGAGAGAGGAGAAGAGAGAGAGAGAGAGAGAGAGAGAGAGGAGAGAAGGGGAGATAGAGAAAGAGAGAAGGAAAGGAGAAGGCTTGGGTAAATTTAATTAAAACTGAAAGACAGAGGAATTTACATTGATACATTGATATTGTGTTGGAGATTATGTATAAGGATATTGTGTTACAGATGTTGTTTAACGTCCATGGTATATTTTAACATTAAAATCGTTTTGCAGTTTTTTTTCGGATGGGTAGATTAATAGATAGATAGAGTCAGGGAGAGAGGAGGAGAGAGAGGGAAAGATAGATAAATAGGAAGGAAGGTAGTAGGTAGAGAGAGGGGAGGAGAGGGAAGAGAGAGGGAGAGAGAGAGAGAGAGAGAGAGAGAGAGAGAGAGAGAGAGAGAGAGAGAGAGAGAGAGAGAAGAGAGAGAGAGACAGAGAGAGTCTCTTGTCCAGTGTGTATGAACGTGTTTTGAGCATGTGTGTGTCTGGGGCATATATTCAAGCACACATACACACATGAATAAACACAGAAAGTGCTCCCTCTAGAAGAATAATGCTCGCCAAAAAAAAAAAAAAAAAAAAAAAAAAAATGGCAGAGAAAATGCCCAGGAGCCACACTATATCATCTCAGCATTATCCCCGAATATCCTACTACCGTATGCCTCTCCCTTAACAATGACTGCACTCTCCCTGGCACCCTATTTCCCAGCCTTGGCATTACTCTCGGGACTTTAATATGGCACTGAGTCATCCTCTTAACCGACAGGCATAATTATTATGGAGATTCATTACATTAGTCTTTCCGTAAGAAGATTCTGGGTGAAACCCCGTAGCGAAAGATCCGGGAAGAATGATGGGGTTGGCGAGGAAGGGAGGAGGAGGGAAAGGGAGGAGGAGGAGAGGAAGGAGAGGGAAGGAGGAGGAAGGAAAGAGAGGAGGAGGAAGGGAGGAGGAGGAGGAGAGGAAGAGGAAAGGAGGAGTGAGGAAAGGAGAGGCAGGAGCGCGAAGGAGAGGAGCGGATGAAAGGGTGGAGGAGGGCAAAGTGGAGGAGGAGGAGAGCGAGGAGGAGGGAAAAGGTAGGAGGAGGAAAGTGAGGAGAGCGGAGAGGCAGGAGGAAGGAAAGGGAGGAGGCAGGGAAAGGGAGGAGGAGGGAAAGGGAGGAGGGACAGGAGAGGAGGGAAGGAGGAGGAGGAGGGAGTAGGGAAAGGGAGGAGGAGGGAAGGAGGAGGAGGGAAAGGGAGGAGAGGGACAGGAGGAGGAGGAAGGGAGGAGAGGGAAGGGAGGAGGAGGAGAGGGAGGAGGAGGGAAAGGAGGAGAGACGGGAAAGGAGAGAAGGTGAGGAAGGGACAAGAGGAAGAAGGGGGAGAGAGAGAAAGGAGAAAGAGGAGGCAAGGGAGGAGGAAGAGAGAGAGGGAGAGAGGAGGAGAGAGAGAGAGAAGAGAGAGGAGAGAGAAGAGAGAGGAGGAGAGAGAGGAGAGAGAGAGAGGAGAGAGGGGGAGAGAGGGAAAGGAAGGGAGAGAGAAAGAGAGGAGAGAGAGAGAGAGAGAGAGAGAGAGGGAGAGAGGTGAGAGAAGGGAGAGAGAGAGA
>NW_020872070.1:204105-214105 GCF_003789085.1 Penaeus vannamei | reverse complement strand
GGATTTCAAGAATAGTAAACATCTAAATATCACAGTAGCAAAAAAAAAAAAAAAAAAAAAAAAAAAAAAGAAAAAAATGAAACAATAAAGAAAAGAAAGAAAGAAAGAAAAAAGAGCAAGAACAAACGAAACAAAAGAGACAGAAAGAAAAAAAAGAGAAAGAACAAACGAAACAAAAAAAAAGACAGAAAGAAAAACAGAGGAAGACCAAATGAAAGAAAAAGAAAAAAAAAGAAAAAAAAGAAAAAAATATATATATATGCTCTCGATTTTCAGCTACGTCACCTCTGCGTTTTATATAAGTAATACACTGATTGATTGTTTTATTGACCAGTTTTCTTCATTCCATGAGATACAAGAGAGAAAATCAATCCATACCATGCACAAGCCTGAATATATAGACACGCATTTATGCAGAAAATAATAACATATCTATTTACTTTGATATATACGTATATCTAGACTAATAGATATACATTAATTTCAGTGTGTATGTATGTCCATATGTATGAATATTCTCCTTGTCTGGCCTCGGGCAAATCCTATGGTGTGTGATGAATGATGAATTATTTATGATGTACAAAAAAGTTGGCATGTATTATATATGCATACAAATGCACCTACGTACTACATACATATATAGATTGCATACATACATTCATACATACAGTGTTTTATATATGTGTGTGTGTGTGTGTGGTGTTGTGTGTGTTGTGTGTGTGTGTGATGTGTGTTTGTTGTGTTGCGCGCGCGCGTGTGTGTGTGTGTGTGTGCATTTGTGTCTGTGTGTGCGTATGTGCGCACATATGTGTATGTGTATGAGTGTGTTTATGTACAAAGTTCCGTCATCACCACTATCATCCCCATCACCCCATTCATTGCTCCTATACTCCATCACAACAACACTCCCTCTATCTCCTCTTTCTCCCTGCTTATCCCCCTCTTTCTCCCTCTTTCTCATCTCCCTCTATCTACCCCTCTCTCCTCTTTGTCCCTCTATCTCCCTATTTCTCCCTTTTTCACCCTCTATTCTCCCTCTTTCTTCCTCTATCTCCTTCTTTCTCCCTCCATCTCCCTCTTTCTCCCTACCACGATCCCCGCCCTCCCTGTCTGGGGAACCCCGGCGTCTGTTAATCACGACCCGATCCAGCCTTTGTGTTCGATTACAATCTTAATGAACGCAGAAATGTCCCCTTGGTAAGGCAGGCGCTGAATTAGGTGATCCCAGGCAAGCTATTTCGTCCTTATTTTTTTGGGAGGGGGGGGGGTTGCGTTTTCTCGTTTGCTCTTCCATTTTTATTCCTCTTGTCTACTTTTCATGCGGTGTTTTCTTTCTGTGCGTTTCTAAAGTAACATCTGTTTTTGTCTCTATATCTGTTATGATTTGTATTTGTGGGTGTGGCCCTGTGCGGGTCGGGTTCCTTGTCGGTCGGCAACAAATACCGTTGGGATATTAACAAAAATAAAAGGGGAAATCATCTCTGCTACTCTCTTCAGGCGTGCTCGCGTGCGCGTGAGTGTAGGTGTGTCTATCGATCATTATATAATAATATATAAAAAAAAGGATATAATATAATATATATAATAACTACCTCATACCCGAAATATAAAAAAAAAAAAAAAAAAAACCCCCCCAAATAAAACGGCCTCCGAGGGTGGAGGAAATTAAATATAATAATAAATAATTATAAAAATATAAAAATAGTGAGGAAAATATAAAGGTTGGAGGAGGTGGTAGTGAGGGGGGCACATAGTGGGGGGTAAAAATATATATATGAGGGGTGAGGTGGGGTTTTTGAGTTCTCATACTACCCATCACTATGACCTATACTCACTCATCTCATTAATAAAATATAATATAATATTGAAATCATATACATATATATATATACCTAATAAATATTATAAAAAATAAAAAAAAAAAGAGGGCGGTAATTAATATAATATAAAAGCTCCATCACTACTATAGTAGTATAATAGGGGTACATAGTAGTAAAATAAATTATAAAAGTAAATAATATATATATAATAATATATAAATAATAAAAGAAGACATAGATATGTATAGAAGGAAGAATTAAAAGATAAAGAATATATATTATAATTAATAAATAAATACTATATATAGGTAGGTAGATAAGGTATGTGAGTAGTTATATGAGGTAATATTATATTATAATATATAATATATATATGATATATAGTAAAAAAGAGAACAAGAGAGGGTAAAGGTAAAAAAAAGGGTAATGAGGGTGAGAAAAAGGTAAGGGGTAAAAATAAAAATAAAAAAATAAAGAAAAGAGAAAGAATAAAAAAAAAAATAAATAAAGAAAATAAAGAAAAGTGAGTAATAGGAAAAAGAAGGATATATATATGAAATATGAAAAAAAAATAAAAGTAGGAAAAAAAAAAAAAAAAAAGTGGAAAAATAGATAAATAAAATAAAATATAAAAAAAATAAATAATAAATAAGTGGAGTAAAAAAGGGAGTAAAAATAAAAAGGAAAAAAAAGGGGGTACGAAAAAAAAGAGTGAGAGGAAAACATATGATAGGGGTAAAAATAATATAAGATAAGGAAAAAATATAAAAAATAAAATGAAAATAATGAATAAAAATAAAGGTAATAAAAATAAAGAGGGATATGGGAAAAAAATATTTGAAAAAAGGAGTATAGGGGGGCGAGGTATATGAGTAGTAAAAAAAAAAAAGGAAAAAAAAAGGAGAAAAATAGTGAGAATAGTAGTGAAAATAATATAAAAGAATAAAATAATAAAATATAAATAGGGGTTAGGGAAATAGAAAATAATAAGTAGGTAATGAATAATTGGATATGTAGAATAATGAAGTGTATGAGTATAGTAGATACAAATTACACACACACACACACATCAAAAGGTAGGCACACACACACAACAACACACACAGCTAAACCACACAAGAGGCGGCACACACACGAGATCGAGAGTCACAACCAAGAAAAAGAGGGCGAGGCGGGGGACACACATGGGCGACAACACACAATACACCAAAAAAGAAAAAAAACACACACACAACACGACCTACACAGCGACAACACAACAAGCAAAAGTAAAGGTGAGGCACAACACACAGCGCACTAGGGGTGGGCAACATCAACACACAACATACACACACGCACAACATACACACACACACACAACGGGGGTCCACACACACACAACACACACACACACACACATTATATATATATATATATATATATATATATATATATATATATATATATATATATATATATATAATATGTGTGTGTGTGTGTGTGTGTGTGTGTGTGTGTGTGTGTGTGTGTGTGTGTGTGTGTGTGTGTATCATTCCTCTATCCCCCTCTCTCCTTCTCTCAGTCTCCTTTCTCTCCCTTTATTCCCGCTTTCTCCTCTCTGCATTTACTTCGAACCCGAACAAAAGCTTTCTCGCTTGACCACCACTCACCGTAGCATAACAGTTACCAACGCTTAACAAAGCATGACACAAGTTGCGAAGCCAAATAGAACAGTAGCGAACAATGCTAACCACCAACATAGGCCTATATAGTGTTCAAAATATACCGAGGCAAATGAAAATCGGTTTAATGAATGCTGCTCTTAAATTTACGACGGTGAACTAAGTAAGAAAATGAGCGAAAGTGCCCGTTGTACCTGTATTTACAAGGGCCGTAAATATTGCTGCTGTTGTTGCAGTTGTTATTACTCCCATTATTATTGTGTTGGTTTATGCTTACCTGATAAGCATTATAGTTATTTTCCTTTATTTTACTGGTTTCCTTCTGTTTCTATGCCTATCTATCTATCTATTTGTCTGTCTGTCTCTAAATTTCTATCTATCTCTCTACTTATCTGTATGTCTGTCTATATATTCATCTATCTTACTATCTATCTACCTATTTATCTCGCCCCTCTTTCTCTCCTTGTTTTTCTACCTCGCTTTTTTTCTCTACATTGCATCTCTCTGCTCTCTCTGTTGATGCTCTCTCTCTCTCTTCTCTCTTCTCTCTTTCTCTCTTCTCTCTCTTCTTCGTCTCTCACACACACACACACTTCTCTCTCCTCTTATCCTCTCTCTTTTCTCTCTCTCTCTTTCTCTCTCTCTCCTCTCTTTCTCTCTCTCTCTCTCTCTGCTCTGCTCTCTTCTCTCTCTCTCTCTCTCTCTCTCTCTCTCTCGTCTCTCTTCTCTCTTAATCCTACTTAACAACATTCCCACTTTAACCACAGACATTGTTACAACCGCTTCCAAATCATCTTCAAATTACACAATCTTCCCTTTCCCTTCACCAAACATCCCGCCTCCCCCCCCCCCAAGACCCCCCTTTATATATCTCTTCTACCCCTCCCCCCTCTGCCCCCACCCCTCTTCCGTGCGCCCACCGCTACCAAAAAAGGGGGAAGAAGGAAAAAATTAAGACGTATTTTCCCGCTTTTTCCCATAATGCCACACGACACACGGGGTGGGGAGAAGATGAGGTAGGGGAGGCGTCGCTGGGAGAGGGGGGGAGGAGGAAAGGGGGAGGAGGTGGGCAGGCATAGGGGAAGAGGTTGTGGGAAGGGAAGGAGGTAGGGGAGAGGAGGGGAAGCTGGGGAGAGAGATAGGGGACAGGAGGGGAAGCTGGGGAAGGAGGTAGGGGAGAGGAGGAGGTACGGGAAGAAGGTAGGGGAGAGAAGGGGAAGCTGGAGAAGGTGGTAGGAGAGAGGAAGGGAGCACTGGAAAAATGGGAAATGAAAAGAATAGGAGTAAGAAAATGGAAAAAAGAGAGAGGAGGCGCTAAAGAAGAGGCACAAGAAAAAAATAAGAGGAGCACCATATATAAACAGGACCCAGAAAAGGGAAGGAAACGATCTGAAATGGGGCGGTAAAGCACAAGAAGGAGGGACAGGGTCTTAGGGGGATATCCCAAAGGACACACAGATATATGTGCAAGTGGAGGGCTTCTCCCAAGACTCCCAAGTAATGTCTCTAGTCCCCGATACGACCTGCAGACCAGAAGACAGGTCGTCACTCGTCATTAGCTTCAAAAGGCTGTTAGTGAGCGCATCGACTGCAGGGTGAGAGAGGAAAAGGCGTGGGTAAAGGAAGGAGGGAGGGAGGGAGGGGAAAAGAGGGAAGAGGAGGGAGGAATGACAGGGAAGGTAAGAGGGAGAGGAGGGGGAAAGAAGGAGAGAAGGGAGGGAGGGATGAGGGAAGGGAAGAGGAGAGAGGGAGGGAGGGAATGACGAGAATGGTAACAGGAAGAGAGGGGAGGAATGAGAGGGAAAAGAGGAGAGAGGGAAGAGGGTGGAAATGACGGGAAGGTAAGAGGAAGAGAGGGAGGGAGGGAATGACGGGGAGAGGTACGAGGGGAGAGAGGAGGAGGAAATAGGAAGAGAGGGAGGGAGGGAAAGAGAGAAGAAAGGGGAGGGAGAGAATGACGGGAGGGAAGAGGGAGGAAAGGAGGAGGGAAAGAGGGAGGGAGGGAATGACGGGAAGGAAAGAGAGAGAGGGAGGGAGGGAATGAAGGGGTAGGTAAGAGGGAGAGAGGGAGGGAAGGAAAGGGAGGAAGGAGAGAAATACAGGGGAGGAAAAAGGAATAAAGGGAGAAAGAAAGAGGAAGAGGACTAAAGAGTAAAGGTGTGTAAAAAGAGAAAGACAGGGAAGGGGAAGTAAGGAGAGAAGGAGGAAGCGTGAGATAGGGACAGACAAATAGACAGACAAACCAACGGACTGGCAAGAAAGAGAGAGAGAAAGCAGGAAAATAGATACAGAAATAGAGGTACATACATATATACATACATAAACAGGTAGACACACAGACAGATAAATAGGCAGAAGTAAAAGAAGAAAGTGAGAGAGAGAGAAGAAGAGAGTGAGAGTGAGTGAGTGAGAGAGAGGAGAGAGAGAGAGAGAGAGAGAGAGAGAGAGAGAGAGAAGAGAGAGAGAGAGAGAGAGAGAGAGAGAGAGAGAGAGAAGAGAGAAATAGAGAGAGAAAGAGATAGAGATAGACAGCAAACAGACAAATAGAGAGAGAGAGAGAGAGAGAGAGAGAGAGAGAGAGAGAGAGAGAGAGAGAGAGAGAGAGAGAGAGAGAGAGAGAGAGAGAGAGAGAGAGAATGAGAGAGAGAGAGAGAGAAAGCCAACGGGGAATACAGATTAGAATGAAGAGAGAAAGGTATGGGTAAATAAAGGGAAAAATGAGGGAAAGAGAGAGTGAAGATACGTTTAAAAGGCTTCCTCTTTCCCCACATCATTAATTCTCCACGTCAAATCTATCCGTGATGTATTCGTCAATAAAAAACCTTGATTGTAGATTGACGTCTCATAATATGCTTTCAATAACTTGAATACCTACTTATTTACGAAAGGAATTGCCGCGTGTTATGGCAAAAGGAACGTGCAGATGTTAGAACAGCCTACCTTCTCTCCTTAGGCTTAGCAGTAATTCTTGTTTTGACAGAAATGCTTATATCTGATGTTTATAGCAGTGGAAGGAATTGAGCACAACAGTAGTGAAAATAGCCGTACGAATAGTGGTAGTGGTGGTAGTAGTAGTAGTAGTAGTAGTAGTAGTAGTAGTAGTAGTAGTAGTAGTAGTAGTAGTAGTAGTAGTAGTAGTAGTAGTAGTAGTAGTAGATGTAGTAGTAGTAGTAGTAGTAGTAATAGTAGTAGTAGTAGTAGTAGTAGTAGTAGTAGTAGTAGTAGTAGTAGTAGTAGTAGTAGCAGTAGTAGTAGTAGCAGTAGTAGTAGTAGTAGCAGCAGTTGTTGTAGTAGCAGTTGCAGTAGTAGTAGTAGTAGTAGTGGCAGTAGTAGTGGTAATAATAATGGAAGTACCAGAAGTAGTATTAATAGTCGTAGTAGCAATAGATATAGAAACAATGGTAGTGGTAGTTTTGATTGTAACTATAACAGCAATACTCGTGGCAGGTCACCAAATGCAACATGTAAAACAGCTTCAAGTAAACTGCAGAGTCAAATCAACGCTATGAAACGATTTTTATGTGAAAACAAGAGAAACAATAAAGGATTGTAATACTATATTGCACGTATTAAGCGACGTAGAGGTGACACAGAAAACGGGAACATCTAACCAATCAACTAACTTACCAATCAAGACCTTAGTCCTCCTTACAAGTAGAAATCAACTCACCCATCAGTGGAAGTTTTCCAAGCCACGCAAATGAAGCGAAAAAAATACTAAGCAAAAATAACGAAAGGAAGCGCAAAAAAAGAAAAATAATAATGTATAATAACCAGGAAAGGAAAGGAAGCGCAATATAATTATTCGTATATATTATATATATATATATATATATATATATATATATATATATATATATATATATATATATAATATAATATATATACATATATATATATATATATATATATATATATATATATATATATATATATATATATATATATATATAATATATATATATATATATATATATATATATATATATATATATATATATATAATATATATATATATATATATATATATATATATGTATATATATATATTATATATATATATATATATATATATATATATATTATATATATATATATATATATATATAATATATATATATATATATATTATTCGTCAGAGGAAGTGACAGCCAAAATGACGAAAGATTCAGAAATGACGTTACAGTAAAGCCTCAAGCCTGGTGCCGCTAGGAGAGAGAGACTGAAACTATTGAACGGCTTAATACCATCAGGACTTGGCTGAACTTGCTCGAGGATACAAGGATCTGGCGTGGTCAGGGAGCCTTTCTCTGTTTTGAATTTTCAGTTGAAATATTTGCTTTAAAACCGAAAAGAAGAAAGAAGAAGAAGAATAAAGAAGAAAGAAAGATGATCAAGAAAAAGAAGAAGAAACAAAGGAGAGGAGGAGAAGGAAGACGAAAAAAGGACATAGGGCATACTCAGAAAGAAGAAATGAAAGAAAAATGGACCAGACCAAGTAACTTTTACACATTAGATTTAAAAAGCTCGCTTAAGACATAAAAACATGCATGCATACATATGCAAATAATATTATATATATATATATAATAGATATATATAATATATATATATATATATATAATATATATATAAATAGATAGAGAGAGAGAGAGAGAGGAGAGAGAAGAGAGAGAGAAGAGAAGAGAGAACATACTACATATAGATATAAGATAGAAGATAGATATACATACATACACATACATACATACATAATACATAATATATATATACATATACATATATATATATATATATATAATATATATATATATATATATATATATATTATATATATATATATATATATATATATATATATACATATATATAAACATATATAATGTACACACACACACACACACACACACACACACACACACACACACACACACACACACACACACACACACACATATATATATATAATATATATAGTATATATGTGTGGTGTGTGTGTGTGTGTGTGTGTGTGTGTGTGTGTGTGTGGTGTTGTGTGTGTGTGTGGTATGTACATATTGTATATCTATCTATCTATATCTATATATACATATATGTAATACATAAATAATACGTGCGTGTGTGTTTACAACATCAAAGGACACCACCATAGCTGCTTCAGTGAGGTGTCCCCTGTCACTCCCGCTCCTCCGCTCTGCTCTTCCATACATGACAGGAGTGAAGTCATCAAACTTGAAAACCAACTCTGTGTAGAATGAAGGATGAAGTAGCCGCCATCAAGAGTCCCATGACAGAGCGCTCCCATGCATAATTGCAGCGAGGAGTATTATGTACTATGCATGCTCTGGGTTGAGTAATAAATGGAGACATGGCTATGACTCTATGGGGAGAAGTGGAGGGCATTTATGTTTATTTTAAGAGGTGGCTGTGGTACAACTATAGTAGTAGTTGTTGTTGTAGTTATAGTAGTAGCGGTTGTAGTGTAGTTTGTGGTAGTTTAGTGATAGTAGTTGTAGCTGTGTAGTAGTTGTAGATGTAATTGTAGTAGTTGTAGCTGTAATTGTAGTGTGTAGTAATTGTTAGTTGTAGCCTGTAATTTAGTAGTTGTAGCATTGTAGTAGTAGTATAAGTATAGTAATAGTAGTAGTAGAAGTACCAGTGGTAGTTGTGGTGGTGGAAGCTGTAGTTGCAGTAGTGATAATAGGATTTGTAAAAGCAGCTGTAGTAGTATTAGTATGGTCAACCGCAGAAAAATACGCTACAAATAAAAGTTGTGAGTGTCGTTCTATTAGCAAAAACAGTAGAAGGAGCAGCTGGGCGAAAAATAAATCGTAGTAGTAATTGTGCCAGAAGTAGCACTTGTACACTAAGTAGCATAAGTAATGTCTTGGAATAGCCTATTCAGTTCTATCTTTTTAATGCTAGTAGACAACTTAACCTTCATTTTCCCCCTTTTTTTGCATATAAAAAATATTGGATATTCCCTTATCTATCACATAAATTTCAGTCATTGAAAAATATAGATTTCGTTGTATAGCAGTTTTATTGCACGGGGGAAAATAATTGAAAATGGAATAAATATAACTAAATATCTATTATCTGTAATGTACTAAGGAGGAAGGTATAGGAATAGCTGCTAACAATTTTTTTTTATTTTTCTTTTTTATTCATATTTTTGTATAAAAGTAACAGTACTTAATACCAACAATAAAAAAAAAATCTCTATTTATGACGTAAGAGACCTTGAAAAAAATTATTCATCCCTTAAATAGAGTGAGATAAAAACGTAAAATTCAAGATAAAAGAAGTGAAATCCAAAGAATATTCCAAAGAAACCTGTCGGACGATTTTCAGAAGGTAAATTGACATTTCTCCCATGCGGGTTCGTGGACTGGGAAGGAGAGGGGGCCGAGACCAGATGTTTCCTTCTCTTTGTGCTAATCTCTCTCTCCCCCTCTCTCTCTCTCTCTCAGTTTGTCTCTTCTCTTCTTCTCTCTCTTCTCTCTCTTTCTCCTGTCT
>NW_020872070.1:191605-194105 GCF_003789085.1 Penaeus vannamei | reverse complement strand
GTATTAGCAGCAGCATTAGTAGTAATAGTTGTAGTTGTTGTATCTATACCATTGTTGTAAAGGTTGTTGTTATATAAGTCTTCATCTTCATAGTTTTCATTTTCATCATTGTCTTCATCACAACCTACAATTTACATATTAAGCATCAGCAGCATTATCACCAGTATTATCATAACCGTCATTATATTTCAAACGTCGTGGCATCATTGTAATCAAAGCCATTATTAACAAAATTATGATGTTCATTTTCTAAATCCTTACCATTATTATTTCTTTGTTATGCTACATGATGAAAATTATAGAACATGCTTATTGATAAACTATATTTCCGCTGAGTAATCTTTTATATCAAATATCAAACGGCAACACGGAAAATTATTGACGTTTGGTTTAGTTTTAATTTTTTTCTCAACAATTGTGTCCGGTTGTGTGTAATTAGTGACATGTTTAACCCAAGTTCAATTATCGGAGGTGCTTCTATATCCTCTCCGTGCACTGGTTTATATGATGTTTGTCTCGTGGTCGTCGTCATCCTCATCATTATTAAGACGAGCGTACAGCATCCTCATCATCAATATCTCTTGCCTCATTTGCATCATAAAAAAGGAGGAAAAACCTCACCACATGCGCTAATACCTCTCGTATGGCAACACTCTCCCTCGTGCAGTGTTGCCGTAAGATCGTCAGGGAATTACATTTTTTTTTTCTTTTTTTTTTTCTTTTTTTTTTTTTACCTTTCCATAACATCGCAAGCCCGGCGCATATTCAACATTTATGTTACCAAGATTTTACTTCCTTTCCACACAACATTAATTTCAAGGCCGTTTAATGCATATCAAGTAGTTTGTTATTAAAGTAACAATTTTAACATGAGACGGAAAATTATGGCAGGCTAAAAATATTTACCGTCGTGGATGTGAACAAAGAGATCCAGCTAGGCTCGTTACACTTACCTGTAAAAGAGAAAAGAGAACATGTTAGTTCACATTTTTAAGGAATATCAAATTTTCCTTCTTTTGATATAGATACAGCGTACAAACCATTTGATATTCAGCGTGCATGGTCGTATGGTGTATGTGTGTGTGTGTGTGTGTGTGTGTGTGTGCGCCCATCCCCGAGGTCACACACACACACACACACACACACACACACACACACACACACACACACACACACACACACACACACACACATATATATATAATATATATATATATATATATATATATATATATATATATATATATATATATGTATGTATGCATGTATGTATGTATGTATATACACATACATGCATATACATATACATCCTGGTATTATGCAAGCCTGCATGCGCATCCTTCCCCCCCCCCCTCCTCCCTGCCGGCGCCCGAGCGTTCCGCCGACGCTAACAAGGACACTTTTCCAATTCCAGCTCCTCTACGGCCCATTCCCGAGGTATCCTCCCCCCCCCTCCCCCCCCTCACCCTCTCCTGGCTCCTGGCAATTTGTCTCTCTTGTCCGGCATCAAAATCTAATCTCCTAACTCCTACTGACTCCCAGTCGTGTTTGCAAGCCTCTCGACGAATCCCCTCTGACAGCTCTTGTTCCCCATACCTCATTCCTCCGTTTCTCCTTCCTCTGCTTCGCATCCCTTTCGCTTCTTGTCGTCTTTTTCTCCTTGTATTTTCGTCTTTTGGTTGGGTTTTGGTTCTACTCTTCTCCTTGTTTGCCTTTCTCTTACTTCCTTCTATATCTTTTTTTTTTTTTATTCCTGCTTCTTCTCTCCGTCTCTGTAGTATATCACTAAAGATCTTAATTTCCTTTCCTTTATTAATACTTCCTACACTGCTCCTTTTCTTGTCTTCCTTCCCTCCCTCCTTCCTCCTGCTTTTTCCTCCTTTACCATTTCACTTCCCCTTCCTTGACTTTCTCCTCGCTACCCTATAGGTCTTGTATAATATATATGCACGCACGCACGCGCACACACTCACACACGCACACACACACACACACACACACACACACACACACACACACACACACACACACACACACACACATACATGTATATATATCGATAAATAGATATAACCCATTGCATGAATGAATGAATGAAGGAAGGAATGGAAGAATGAATGGATGGATAGATGGATGGAAGGATGGATGGATGGATGGATGGATGGATAAACAAATGAATTAATGGATGGATGGATGGATGGATAGATGGATGGATGGATGGATGGATGGATGGATAGATGGATGGATACATACATACATTCACACACGCCTGCTAATGCACAAACATGAAATAATAAAAATAATAAGAAATGCCACCCTCTATTCTGAAAAACCTAAGTACCTTACACGTTTTCATTAGTCTAAGTCTTGTGAAAATAGAGGCCTTTTAAGAACCTACGTTGAGCGGAAGCCTTAATGCCAAAATGTTTTACTTTTTCCCTTTTTTTTCGCTCAATAATACGGAAGGTCTAAGGTGATTTCGGTTTAAATAACGGAGAGA
>NW_020872070.1:176605-181605 GCF_003789085.1 Penaeus vannamei | reverse complement strand
CCCTCCCCCTCCTCCCTCTTCCTCCCCTCCCTTCCTCCCTCTCCTCCCTCCCTTCCTCCCTCTCCCTCCCTCTCCCCCCTCCCCACTCTCTCTCTCTCTCTCTCTCTCTCTCTCTCTCTCTCTCTCTCTCTCTCTCTCTCTCTCTCTCTCTCTCTCTCTCTCTCTCTCTCTCTCTCTCTCTCTCTCTCTCTCTCTCTCTTCTCTCTCTCTCTCTCTCTCTCTCTCTCTCTCTCTCTCTCTCTCTCTCTCTCTCTCTCTCTCTTATTTTCTACTCTGGACGTATTTGGCCGCAACAAATCTTGCAATCAATCTCTCATACATTCAAAAGGATATGATAATAATTCAGATAACTGTATTGTGTGCTGACACGTGAGGTAAAAAGCGAATGTAACAAAGATAACAATGAAATAATAATAATAATTCACCGAATAAATTACTGAAATAAAAATAAGGTATTGAAGCATTTGAACGAAATTTTCACAAAGAATGTCATGAATAATAAAGACTGTAAACGATAAAGCCGCATTAACATACAAACGAACAAATAGAAGAAAAATAGGTAATATCAAGAATAAGAAATGTTCAATAAAAATAATACACGAACAAACTCAGATAAATATATGAGAAGTAAGTAAACGCAAGAATAAGACATTCAATAAAAAAATAACTCTCAATAACGGTGACCAAAAAAAGAGAAGTAAATAAAAGCAAGAAAAAGACACATTCAGTGAGAAAATAATTCAACACTAACTAGAACAAACAAACCAAAGAAAAGAAAAGAAAAAAAACAAGCATGAAATATATCCAATAATAACAATAAAATAACACTAAAAAAAGAAAAAAAAACATGATATATGCTCTAATAACAATAAAAAAATTAAAAATATATATATTTGAAAAATAAAAAAAACAAGCATAATATATATCCAATAATAATAAAAAAGAAAAAATATATATGAACACGACGACCCCAAGAGGCCCATACGGACGACAATCCTCCATGCTTTCACGACGTTTCTGCAAAACAAATTTTCGTATTCGCTGTGTGTCCAAGGATGATAAAGGCCCCACGACGTTGTGTAGACGACTCGCCGGACCATCGATTCGGCACCTTAACAATGCATGGCCCTGGCACTGGCACTGTGGAGCTCCGCGTCTATAAAGTGACCTTGACGAATCTATTGAGGTTTTGTCCCCCTTCTCCTGATGTATGTTCTGTTATCAGTTCTCGTCGTTCTTGTTATTGACTTTGTTTCTTCTCCTTGTGTTTTTCGTCTTTGTTGGGGGTGGTTGTGGTTTCAGGTCGTTGGGGTTAGTTGTTGTTATTTGTTGCGGTTGATCCTTGATTTTATTAGTTACTGTGATGGTAATTATGATAGTAATTGATGGTGTTGATGATGACAATCTCCATTATTTATCCTTTTGTTATTGTTATTAACAGTATTATTATTAATATTGTCATTATATTTATCAGTATTATTATGGCATATTGACATTATTATCTTCATCATTATCATTATTATCTTTATTGTTGTTATAGTTTTGTTATCATTTTCATTATTTGTATTAGTATCATTTATCAGTATTTTTACTATCAACATCATCGGTATTTATTATTGTTTACCATATTGTTGTTGATGTTGTTCATGTTACTGTTATAAGTTCCATGCGAATTTTCATTATTATATTAAATACTATAATCATTATCACCATCACAATCAGTCAGTATATCCTCATCATCACAATTTTTTATGCAATATTCATCATTATCATCTTACTTAGTCATAATAATCCCCATTATCATTTTTCCAGTTGTGATTATTATTTTAGTTATTCATATTTTTGTTATTATCCTAAATGGAATATTTTTTAAATAATACAAAAAAATACTAACAATGCTATTTACGCTAGCACAAAACATAGCCATTATTCTCTCATGATACATCATTAACATCAGCTACCTTCTATGTTAAAGATATTACATCACGGTAAAAAAAAATGAATAAAGGCTAAGAGAAAAAGAAAATAAAAAAATATATCAATTTTTTTCCCCTTTTTTAATCATCAATCTCCCTATCATCAAAAAAAAAAAAAAAAAAAAAAATCGCCATCACCATTAACCTAACAAATCAAGTCCTGATGACGAGCACGATTAATAATTTCACGAAGGCGACCCATCAGCGTGACGAAGCGAAGCACTCCGTCACACAAATGAGAAAATCCCGATGATGGAGGTGACACAGAGTCCTCAAACGATAGCGGAAGTTGGGAGATAAGAAAGACAGTTCATCTCCGGAACTCCCAGCCTCCATCTCCATCTCGGAAGCGTAAACTCCGGGTAAGAAAGAGTATAAGTGAAGGATTGAGGAGGGTCTGAGGCGGTGATAGGGGGGGGGAGGGGGCGGAGGGGGGGAGGGGGGCGGAGGGAGGGAAAGGGGAGGGGGAGGCGCAGTTCTGTAGGTGAGTTGGGAGGGAGGTTGTCATTGGGGTGAAATAGGGCTTCTTTGTGTATGCTCGTAGGTAATGTGTAGGTGTAACAAACACATACTATACCCATCATGTCTTTTATCTCTCTGTTTATCTATATAGCAACATATGTATGTGTGCATACAAACACACACACACACAATATATAGATATATATATATATATATATATTATATATATATATATTATATATATAATATATATATATATATATATATATATATATAATATATATATATATATATATATATTTATAATATATAGATATATAGATATGTATATGTGTATGTATATACATATATATACATACATATAATATATAATATATATATTATTATATATATATATATAATATATATATTATATATATAATATATATATATATATATATATATATATATATATATGTATCCATATATAGACAAACGCACCGACAGCCACTTACCTCCCGCGCCTCCCACCTGAGGTCCCCTTGGGCGACCTCCGGGCGAAGGGGAACAGCAACCTAATCAAACTTTAATTCCCATTTCCTTCCCGCGCCCCTCGCCGCCCTCGACCGGAAATGGGTCCATTCTCGGCCCCGCACGCACAAGGAGTCTCGTCAGCGCCCGTCGGGCTGACCTCCGCCAAGCCGCTCTTGTCATCTCGGGTGTTTTTGCTTTTTATTCTATTTATTTATTTATTTATTTTTATCCTTTTCATTCGTTTTTTTTCTTTATCTTTATCATTAGTTTTTTTTCTCTCTCTTTTTTTTTGGGGGGGGGGTGCATGCGATTTTTTTACGGTCGTTGTTATTTGTTTTCGTTATCTTGTTTATAATTTTTCTTTTTTTGTGTATTTATTTTTACCTCGGTTTGGTGATGTTTGGTGTTGAATATTCTCAGTTTGATTCGCTTTTAATTACCGATATTTACTATTATGATTCCCTTTATGTCAATAATTAACTAGTTGATACGACTGTCGTTATCGATATCTCAGTTGTTCATTTTCATCTAGATTTGTTCTTAACGAAATTTTCAGCCATTTTCATTCATTCCTGTTATTTATATTGAATGTTATTTTTTCAATATTGTTATTATCTTTATTTCTGTTGCTATTTTTCTTCTTATCATTATTACTTTTATCATTGTTATTATTATTATTATTATTATTATTATTATTATTATTATTATTATTGCTATTATTATTATTATTATTATTATTATTATTATTATTATTATCATTATTATCATCATCATCATCATTATTATTATTGTTATTATTATTATTGTGATTATGATTATTTTTATCATCATTATGATTATTTTTATTATCATTATTATTACTGTTATCATTATTATCATTATCAATCTTCGTTGATGATATTAATTCATACTTTTTCTTTACTTAAAACCCTACGGGATTTTTTTTTATAATGTATTTGTTGTAACGTTAAATGCTATCAGGATTTTTTGCATTAGTATTACATTAATGTTAAATTAAAGTTAAATCAATTAAAAAATTAAATCAAAATTAAACAAATCGTTAAATAGATTGTTAAATAGATTGCTGTATGGCATGGAAGGAAGATGAATAAGTAGATAACCATATCTAGATAGATAGAGAGATAGATAAATCGATAATCAGAAAGATTGATGGACACTCCGAATGGAAGGAATATATAACGATATATAAAAAAAAAAGAATAAGAATTCGATATATCAAAATGAATAACTAAGAGTTCGCATGTGTATAAAAAGAACACGTGATCGATCCACCTTTTGTCAAAATCATTAATCTTTTATACCTATAGCGTATCATCTATCACGTTCCGTAACTGTGGCAGTCGGATAGGTATCTATTTCATTTTGAAAAAGATCCGTTGCTTATCGATATCGGGGTTTCTTTCTGTCATTTGATATATTTCTTTCTTTCCTTTCTTCTGTCGAACTTATCACTCTTTTTCAGCTTTTGTTATGAAGTGTGTGTTAAATAATCACTATTGCTATTGTTATCATCAGCATTTATATTGTTATTTTATCGTTATTATCGTCATTTTTCTTGGCATTATTTCCATCACTATTATCATCGTTGTTGCCATTTACTATCTATACTATTTCTTCTATCAATATAATTTATACTATCGTTGTCATTGTTAATATTACTATTGACATTATCACTATTGTTATCATTATCATTGTTACCATAATTCTTATTATCGATAGTACCATTACTATTAATATCATTATGATATTACCATTATTGTTATTGATTTTATTATTAATAATACTATTATTATCATTATCATTATAATCATCATTATCACTTCATCATCGTCATCATAATTTTCATCATCACTTTCATCTTAGTCATCCTAGTCTTTACCCTCATCATCACCATTATTGTTTACCTATCATCATTTTTTTTTATTACTGATGTCTAACTGTTATTATTGTTACTAGTATCATTGTTATCACAGTTATTTTTGGCGCCCACACCATTCAAATTTACATAATATTTAACCGGCTTAATAC
>NW_020872070.1:149105-154105 GCF_003789085.1 Penaeus vannamei | reverse complement strand
TCTCCCTTTGTTCTTCTTTCTCCTTGTGCTTCCCTGCGTTTCCTTCTCCAGATCCTTCCACTCTTTCCTTTCATTCGATTTCTCCCCTGCGTTTGTTTTGTTTCTCCTCCTCTCTCCCTGCCGTTCCATCGTGGCTCGACTTGCGTGCCTCTCTACCGTTCCTCCTCCTCCCCACTCCTCTCCGCTGAGGGCCTTCCGTCCTTCCGCTCTCCTCCCTTCCCAACCGAAGCACATCTCTTAAAGAGGAGGACGGGCCCAGCGCCATACGAACCCCCCAATCCCGCAAAAAATAGCGCTCTGTCTGTCCTGTCCGGTTAAAGTGCTCATTACTGTTGACTAGAACGAACAGCAGGAAGTGGAGCTATTACACTTGGAACAAGAGCGCCTTCTCTCTTTCTCTCCTCGTCTCTCTTCAGTCTCGTCTCTCTCTCTCTCTCTCTCTCTCTTCTCTCTCTCTCTCTTTCGTCGTCTCTCTCTTTGCTCTCCTTCTCTGCGCGGTCTCGTCTCTCTCTCTCGCGGGGAGGAGGGGAGAGAGGGTGTGGGGGGGGAGAGAGAGGGAGGCTGGGGGGAGATCTTCTCTGTGTCTCGTCTCGTCTGTCTCTCTCGTCTCTCTCTCTCTGTGCTCTCATCTCTCTCTCTCTCGTGCGTCCTCTCTTCACTTCTCTGCGTCACTCTCTCTGCACTCTCTCCGTGCTCTCGTGCTCTCTCTTCTCTTCGTCTCATCTCTCTCTCTCTCTCTCTCTCTCTCTCTCTCTGCTCTCCTTCTCTCTCTCTCTCTCTCTCTGTCGTATCTAGTCTTTCTCTTCTCTCCTCTTCATCTCTCTCTGCTAGCTCTCTCAGTCACTCCTCGTCTCTCGTGCTCTCTCGTGTCTCGTCTCTCTCGTCATGCGTCTGTGTGCTCTCGCGGTGTGTGCTTTTCATAGCTCCTCTGCGCGCCGCGCCCACGCGCCCCCCTCTCTCTCTCTCTCTCTCTCTCTCTCTCTCTTCTCTCTTCTCTCTCTCTCTATCTCTCTCTCTCTCTCTCTCTCTATCTCTCTCTCTCTCTCTCTCTCTCTCTCTCTCTGCTCCCCCCCCCACTCTCTCTCCACCCAACTCTCCTTTTTATTTCGATATTCCCTCCTTCCCCATTTCCCCTCCTCTCCTTCTATATCTTGTGTACGTACTTCCTTCTACACCCCCCCCCCCCCCGCCCCCTACTTACCGTGTCCACACTCCACTCACCCCCTCCCCCCCCCTCCCCCAACGCTGCCCCCTTACCCCACCCCCTGTGTTTATACCAGAAAACCCTATAATTAGGAAATATATAACACTAACGAGATCGTCTTACCTGGAGCTACCTGGTGGTTGAAAATCATACTTGTTCTCGAATATTAGCCAATCAGAGTAAAAGATTAGCTGATTCGTAACCGGTAAAAGACTTTGTTTATGTTGTATGGCCGGAACACGTGTTTGGTCGAAAGAGCTTTTTCATTACCCTCTACAGTATAGCATTGACAAAGCGAAATAGGGGATATGTTATTGAATATACGGTATCATTATCGATGGCTGAAATTAGATGGATTGGCAGTGATCACGAACGCTTCTCGTATGGGTGAATGTCTCTCCATACTTGAGCTTCTGTGAATATTAGAATATCCATAATATTGCTATTTAGCTCTTGTAAAAAAAAAAAAAAAAAAAAAAAAGAACTGCTAAAAAAGATGAAGAAGAAAAAGAACGAAGTAAAAAAGAAGTCGAATGACAAAATTGGAAGCATAAAACGGGTTTTTACATATGACTGAATATGTGTCACTATTTTTGTTATGTCAGCAGCGACATCAATAAATTCATAAAATTGTCAGTCGTCAAATGGCCAATGTGGTGCAACAATGGTTATAAACAACAGTTAGAGTTTTATATCTATGAATTCAAGGATCTGTAAGTACCTGTAAGTACCCTTATACTTCCCCCTCTCTTCCTACTTCCCTCACGTGGGTAGAAAAGAACCTCCCTTACAGTTCTTCTCCCTACTCCCACCTTTACCCACTCCCTACATTTAGAGCTACCCTTTCTCCCTCCTTCTTCCAACTATACTCACGCTCCCTTAACTTCACCCTTCAACCCCCTACCCTCCTCCCTCCCTTCCCCCTTCCCTTGCGTCTATACCTCCTACATTTCAACCTACCCCTCTACCTCTCACTAGCCTTCCCTAACCCCTCTTTTAGTGTCTAATCTCCCTTAACATTTCCTCATTTCTCTGCCCCTTTTCTCTCCCATCACTCTTCCTCCCTACTCCGCAATGTCTGACCTGCCTCCCCTCCCTTCCTCTCTCCGTGTCTATAGTCCTTTAACTTTTCTATACTCCATCAAACCCACTTTCGTCATTCTCTCTCTCTCTCTTCCTCAACCTCATCCCGTCCCTCTTACCCCCCCTCCCCTTCTCCCTCCATCAACACCCTTACCATCCGCCTTCCCTCCCTCCCGCCTCCAACCCAAGTGCGTCTCCATGACTACCCTCCCCTCCCTCTCTCCCCTCTCTCTCCCAAACCCTTCCCCCCACCCTCCCCTCCTTCCCTCCCCAAAGCCCTTCCCCACCCCACTCTACTACCCCTCCCTCCCTCCCCCCCCAAACCCCTTCCCCCACCCACCCTCTTAACCACCCTCCCTCCCTCCCCCAAACCCTCTCCCCTCCCACCTCTACCACCCTCCCTCCTCCCCCCCTAAACCCCTTCCCCTCCCACCTCTACCACCCCCCTCCTCCCCCCCCTAAACTCCTTCCCCCTCCCACCTCTACCACCCTCCCCTCCCACCTCTACCACCCTCCCTCCCCCCCTACTCCCCCCCCCACGTCTACCACCCCCCCCTCCTCCCCCCAAACCCCTTCCCCCTCCCACCTCCACCCTCCTCACTCCCACCTCTACCACCCTCCCTCCTCCCTAAACCCCTTCCCCTCCCACCACTACACCCTCCCTTCCCTCCCTCCCTCCCTTACACTCCTCTTTCTCCTCGCCTGTGCCAATCACCCTTGCAGTCGACCGTATAACCGCGGATGTTGAAAGCCCAATTCACCGGAAATTATCCTAACTGCTTGACGAGGCAATTAGAGACAGTACTAATTTGTCTAATGGGTTTGCACTCTGGGAATGATTGCTTGCTGTTGACGGATAATGTCTCTTCTCTGAGTGTTTGTGTGTGTGGATGCAGGGGTTTGTGGTTTGTTTGTTTGTTTGTGTGGAAGGGGCGGGTGGTATTCTTTTTCTGAGTGTTTTTGTGTGTGGCTGGCAGGGTTTGTGTGTTTGTTTTGTGGGAAAGGCGGGGTGGTTAGTGTCTTTCTCTTGAGTGTGTGTGTGTGAGTGGCTGCAGGGTGTTTGGTGTGTTTGTTGTGTGGGAAGGGGGGGGGGGGGTTGGTGGTCTCTTTTCTTGGGAGTGTTTGTGTGTGTGGCTGAGGGTTGTGTGTGTTGTTTGCTTGTGGTGTGTGGGAAGGGGCGGGGGTGGGTAGTCTTCTTTCTACTGGGAGTGATTGTGGGGTGTGTGGGCTGCAGGTGGGGAGGGAGACGTATGGTAAGGGGAGGAGAGTGTGTTTAGTTTGTTTTGTGTGTGTGGAAGGGAGCGGCGGGGGGAGTGGTAGTCTCTTTCTTCTGAGTTGTTTGTGTGCGTGGCATGCAGGTTGTGTGTGTTTGTTTGTGATGGAAGGCGGGACGGAGGTAGAGGTTGGTGAGTCTCTTTCTCTGACTGGTGTGTGTGTGTGGCTTCAGGTTTGTGTGGTTTTGTGTGTGTTAGTTTTGAATGGAAGGGACGGAGGTATGTAAGTCTCTTTCTCTGAGTGTTTGTGTGCGTGGCGTGCAGGTTTGTGTGTTTGTTTGTGTGGAAGGGCGGGGGGGTGGGTAGTAGTTCTTCTCTGAGTGTTTGTGGTGTGCTGCAGGGGTTTGTGGTTTGTTGTGTGGAAGGGGGGGGCGGTGTGGTAGTCTCTTCTGGCTGATGTTTGTGGTGATGTGGCTGCAGGGGTTTGTGTGTTTGTTTGTTTCGAAGGGGGGCGGGTTAGTGTAGTCTCTTCTCTGAGTGTTTTGTGTGTGGCTGTGCAGCGGTTTGTTTGTTTGTTTGTTGTTTGTGTGAAGGGGGCGGGAGCGAGGTGGTAGTCTCTTCTCTCAGTGTTTGTGTGTGTGGCTGCAGGGTTTGTGTGTTGTTTTGTTTTGTTTGTTTTGGGTGGGAAGGGGCGGGGTTGTAGTCTCTTCTCTGAAGTGTTGTGTGTGTGGCTGCAGGGTTTGTGTTGTTTTGTTTTGTGTGGAAGGGGGCGGTGGTAGTCTCTTTCTCTGAGTGTTTGTGTGTGTGGGCTGCAGGTTTGTGTGTTTGTTTGTGTGGAAGGGGGCGCGGGGTGGTATCTCCTTCTCTGAGTGTTTGTGGTGTGGCTGCAGGTTTGTGTGTTTGTTTGTTGTTGTTGAGTGGAAGGGGGCGGGTGGTAGTCTCTTCTCTGAGTGTTTGTGCGTGTGGCTGGCAGGGTTGTGTGTTTGTTTGTTATGGAAGGGGGCAGGTGGTGGTCTCTTCTCTGAGTGTTTGTGTTTTTGGCTGCAGGTTTGTGTGTTTGTTTGTTTGTGTGGAAGGGGCGGGTGGTAGTCTCTTCTCTGAGTGTTTGTGTGGTGTGCTGCAGGGTTTGTGTGTTTGTTTGTGTGGAAGGAGCGGGGCGGGGTGGTAGTCTCTTTCTCTGAGTGTTTGTGTGTGTGGCTGCAAGGTTTGTTTGTTTGTTTGTTTGTTTGTGTGGAAGGGGGCGGGGTGGTAGTCTCTTTCTCTGAGTGTTTGTGTGTGTGGCTGCAGGGTTTTGTTTTGTTTGTTTGTGTGGAAGGGGGGGTGTTAGCTGAGTGTTGTGTGTGTGCTGCAGGTTTGTGTGTTTGTTTGTGTGGAAGGGGGCGGGGTGGTAGTCTCTTCTCTGAGTGTTTGTGTGTGTGGCTGCAGGGTTTGTGTGTTTGTTTGTGTGGAAGGGGCGGGTGGTAGTCTCTTCTCTGATGTTGTGTGTTTGTGGTGCAGGT
>NW_020872070.1:129105-136605 GCF_003789085.1 Penaeus vannamei | reverse complement strand
ATACAATATTGGATTTGCAATGATTTTCATGTGCTTTGGTTAAAAGTGACACCTAATACATGGCCCCTTTGTGCCTTCAATGTCTACTAAAAACATTGACACCAAATAAAGTAGTCCAAGTCGAAAAAAATGTACTTTACCATGCTAGAAGAATGAAGATTCTTTTCTTATAGAAATCAGAATGACTGTATTATTATTTTTTTTATTTATTTATTTATTTATTTTTTTTTTTTAAGATTTTGAAAATGGTTTATGTAGCGAGAAACACCCCAACTCAAGGTGGGACCCTTTGTAGTCTTCAAAAGCACAGCATTTTTGTTTGAAATAAAAGTTTTTGATCACGTTTGTTAGTCTGAATGAAAAATCTTGTGCTTGTTGCATAATAGTTTTTGAAGATTTCTGGCTTCTTGTTTTTACTCCGTGTGTTGTTTTGGTGGGTGTGGTGTGTGTATTTTTGTGGGTTTTGTGTTGTGTATTATGTGTTTGTGTTGGGGTGGTATGTGTGTCTTTGTTGTGTGTTGTTTTTGGTGTTGTGTACTTTGTGTTTCTGTGTGTTTTTTGTTTATTTTACTTTTTGTTTAAGTCAACTGAACCCTTTGATTGTGTTAAAGGACATAAGTATAAAAGTCTTTTAGTAGTTGTTAAGAGTCGTCTACACAAAATATTCACAAAGCCGAATGTAAGGCATAATCGAAAAAAAACTGCCCATACAAGCACTAGATTTTAAAAGGTGTTTCTGTTCGAAAATGAAATCAGAATTACCTGTTTTTTTTTTTTTTTTTTTTTTTTTTTTGGGGGGGTGTTAAGAAATTTTTTGAAAAAGTCAATAGTAGACTTATAAAACACCCCAAATCATTATGACCCTTATATATAACAAATGTCGCTTAGTCCAGATGATATTACGTTGCTAGGAATTTCGGCAAAACTTCGAATGCAAGTAAATGTTAAAGGATTATATTATAGTAAAATTATTCTTATACCTAATATTGTTAATAACCAATTTGATAATGAAAATACATGAAACAAAAAAAAAAAATTACTTGATATCTCGCAGCACTTAACCTTTTGTAATCTCCCGGCCCAAGCACATTTTTACGGCCAGTTTTGTTAAACATCGCCAATTCGGGATATCATAATTTTGTTTGTGGCTAGCCTGAAACAGTTCAAATGAATTTGTTTAAAACGAGCGTAAATTGGGTTGGCCAGGCACCATTCACTTTGGGCCTGGCCCCAAACGTTCGTCGTTTTCGAACAGTTGGTACGGCCTGTTTCCTGTCAGTTGATGTAAACAGCGGGCGGTGATGGCTACTCAACGGGAAAAAACAAATTCACCTATCGGAGGATCAGAGGGAGAGCATCCTTTCTCTAATAGCTGAGCACAAATCGGCTATCCTGGGGAAAATGCATGATCCTGCTAGTATTACCAAGAAGCAGGAGGCATGGGAGAAGGTCACCGGGAGCTTCAAATGCGCTGTACCCTCATCTCCCGCCCAGGAACACCTCCCAGTTGAAGCAGGCCATTTGCGTACATCCGCACCAAGTAAGTTTACTACTGTTGATCACTTTGCATTATATTTATGTCCATTTATGCTCAACCAGGGTTGAGTATAACTCAACATGGGAGGGAGGATGGCTCTGGCCATCCTCCATGGCCATGGGAGCCATCCTCGCATGGCTCTCCTGGGAGGTCTGTGAGGCCCGAACTTTCAATGTTTTTGTTTTTTTCAGATTTTAACATTACATTTGAATTAGTTTCTCAAAATATGCAGTTCAGGTTAAACAAATACATTTTCACGAAAATAATTATTTATTGATGGAGGGTAAGATCAACCTAACGCCATAAGGAAAGAATGTGACCTTGATATTTAAAACCACTGAAATATATTTTTCACAAAAAAACTTCATTTCTGATTTTTAAATAATTTTTTCACTAATGTATAAGTAATAGGAGCATTAGGTAATTAATGTATACTAGATATAAATAATTGTATTATATTAATTACCAGTGAGTGCAACAGCCATACTTATACATATGAATTACTCCTAAAACTGAATTACATCATAAACTCCCATCCTCCTTGCAAAACTTTTCTTCTTATGTTTATCATACTTTCTTGTGGTTATCTGAATGATTTATGTATATATTTATTTATGGGGCTTTTCTAATACTTTATCTCACTCCAATGCTTATTTTCTGATTAACAGGGTGAAGAAAGAACACAGCGTTTACATCCGCAAACGGTCTGCTACAGGAGGTGGTCCTCCACCAACGCCACCCAGATACAATCCACTCGCTGCTGCTGCTTCTCTTTTAATGGAGAATGAACTAGCATACGCTGAGAAGCAGTATGACAGTGCTGTCAGCCAGTCTAATTTTACAGAAGGATATAGTAAGATGGTCATCAGCATATAGAATATATTGCCTATGTGAAATACAAAAATTAATTAAAATACTTAAACAAGAAGACATAAAATGTTGCAGCATCGACATTGACGTGTGTCAATAACATTTTGAAATAGCTTAGTGCAAATAGGAGCATTTGGATTATTAATTTTATTAGTAAAAATAACATGTTACTGTTGCATTTCAGAATGGATAGATGCAGAGAATGTTGAGGACCCTCCAGCATTACCAGACATATTCACAGCATCTCCACCATCTCCATCTCCAGGTCCTTCTAATCCTTCATCAGGTGTACCTTCTCCCACACCTACACCAGATCCAAGACCATTGCCCTCCTTTCTCCTTCCACTTCACAGCCGAGAGAGGGCAAAAAAGAAAACTTAGCACCGACAGGAAAGAGTGCTATGCTAACACCAATAGCCGTCAGGAGGAACTGCATAAAGCACAGCTGGGCCTAACAGAAGAAACTCAGCACCAGCTTAGAGAGACATGCAGTGCTGTTAGGGAAGCTGCCAAAGAAGCACAACATGCCTTTGCCTCTATTGCGAATGACTCCAAGCGGTGGCTGATGAAGTGGTATCATTTCTGAAGGAAGCAAGAGCCCTCATGAAAACCAAATTTGAAGAAAATAATATTTTTGTTTATTTTTTGACACTGAATGGATTTTTGTTAATTTTACGTTTGTTCTGTGATATGAGTAAATTTGCAATTTTACTCCTGTGATATCTAGTAAATATGTGATTATTCCTAAGGAATTAATTTTGTTTTGGTATTTAGATGCGAGTACTTTGCTTATAGTACCGAGATATGTTGATTTACTGCTGTGATATTGCATATAACTTACTGTGATATGGATTAGTCTATTTTATTTTATTACTGATACAAAACCAAATATTGTAATGATACTGAAGAGCCGATTTTGACTTATACCCTTCCAGGAATAGAGTTTTTATTTTCTTCTAATTCTTACAGATATCATAATGTATTTTTATGATTACCATTTTCATGTAGACCATATTTATAACCTTTATAAAGATGTATATCCTTATTAAACTAGTATGTAGTGAAATAGACCTGCAGTCAAGGTGAAACAATAAACTATGGTTTAATTCAATGTTTTTTTATTAAAAAAACATTTAAAAATAACATGGTAGTAAATATTAAAGTAAACTATCAATAAGCAATAGTGGACTGAATTATTTAAAGACAATAGTAATACAAAAAAAATAAAGAAACAGATTTATAACATACAAAAAAGTTTCATTAGAAAAAAAAAACCTTTGACACTAAAAACTTAAAAACGATAAAATATCTTGCCCTATTATTTGAAGGTAATGAATATACATATTACAAAACAATAAATTATCTTGCCCTGTTATTTGAAGTTGGTAATGAATATATCATATTACAAAACAATAAAATAATAAAAGTTGGGTAATGAATTATAATTTGAATTGCAATAAATACCTGAAATTCTTGTTAGGGTAATGAATAAATTATTCTTGCCATGTTGTTTGAAAATGAATATCTTCCTTATTACACAAACAATAAATAATTTGAAGTTGGTAATGTTACAAAACAATAAATATCTTGCCCTGTTATTTGAAGGTAGATGAACTATACATAATGCAAAACAATAAAATATCTTGCCCTTATTTGAAGTTGTAATGAATTACCATATTACAAACACGTAAACAAAGGAAATAAATAAATATGACAGTATTTAGATTTGAACATTAAAATTAATCTTAAAACCATCTATGTATTACATTGTACCTTACATAAAAGGCACCATTTTGCAATTTTGCATGAACCTCTTGGCATCAGATGTTCATGTGACTCATCAGTCTCTCCAATTTCTGGTGGGTCTATTTCATGGAGGATGGCTATGTGTGTAGAACTGCACAGGCCAATTATATATATATATATATATTATATATATATATGATTTTTTTTTTTTTTTTTTTTTTTTTTTTTTTTTTTTTTTTTTTTTTAGTTTCCAGCTTTGTACGAACAGGCTGAGGCAAGCAAAGCGTCTTTCAGAACTCCAAAGGCGCGTTCAATTACATTTCTGTCTTTGTGTGAGCTGTGTTGTAGCGCCTCTCTTTGTCAGTTGTAGGTCCCTGGACAGGTGTTAAAAGGCAGCTACGACAAGGTACCCACTGTCTCAAGCAAGTATCCAGGATGATTTCCTTGCTCGAGGATATGGCACACATGAGAATTTTCAAAAATTCTGCTGTCATGCACACTGCCTGGCCAGCTAGCAATAATGTTCATGAACTTTAAATCTGCATCACATATATCCTGCATATTAATGGAAAAAATCCTTTTCGCAGCGGTAGAGTTCTGCATCATTTCCTCCTGGTCTCTTGATGGGAATATGTGATCCATCTATACAGCCAATAACTCCAGGCATCCCTGCTATCATCTGGAACTTCTGGATGTTTGCAGCCACATCTCTTGCGTCCGGGAACTTGATGTATTCTGAGGCTAAGGACGCAATAGCTCTGGCAGTCAGACCAACAAACTTGCATACAGAGGTTTTTGACATTTGTGAGCAATCTGCATGCTCAGTTGGAAGCTTCCAGTGCCAGATAACGCAAACATACCAGGAGCTGAAGCTGAGGTGGAACACTTAACCTGTTGGAGCAAAAATGAAATGCTGTGTAATGTAAGTCTCTCTCTTCTCTCTCTCTCTCTCTCTCTCTCTCTCTCTCTCTCTGTACATATATTTGTGTATATATATATATATATATATATATATATATATATATATATATATATATATATTATACATATACAGTGAACCCTCGTTTTTTCGCAGGGTTACGTTCCAAAAAGAACCCGTGATAGACGAAATCCGTGAAGTAGTAACCTTTATTTTTTTTTCAATTATTATACAATTAAATACTCTACAATACACTGAAACCAAAGACAAACCTTTTTACAGGCCCAAGCATTTGTTTAAACAATAAAAAGTACTGTATAAACGTTTTTTACAAATAACTACTGTACTGTAAAATAATAATTTTAATCATCAATACGAACTGAAGCTTCATGGATTTTAGAGAAAATTTGCAAACTTAAATTTGGCAAGCTGTATTATGTACATGTACGTATTAAACCGTTATTGACACAGATTTGAGAAGAAGTGGAGAGACTGTTCAGCCAATCAGAATGCAGAACACAATGCACAATGCAAGTCCGTGAAGCAACGAGAACGTGAAAGGTGAACCGCGTTTATAGCGAAGGTTCACTGTATATATATATATATATATATATTAATATATATATATATATATATATATATATATATATATATAACATGTAATTCATGCATATTGCATATTCAATAGTAATGCATATTTATTATAGCTAACTAATTAGTAAAATTGTTCAAAAAGTTTCTGTAGTGACTCCCAGCACTCAGCAACAGTTTCATGTTAACAGATTTTTAATCATATGCTTAATTCCCGCTCCCACCACGAGGCTGCCATTGCCTCGAAACGATTTAACAAGGGATTACGCTCTCTGGAGGTTGATCACTATCACAGGGATTCACGTATACTCTCCGTTAAACTATGTTATTTATTAAACAATACAGACAAAATCACACATAGAAAAAAACTATCACTAACGCGGGGTAAAACCACGAAAACATACATGGAAAGTAAAACTATAAAAAAACGCATGAAAGTAAAACTACGGAAGACATGAGACATAACACGTGACACGCAACAAGGAAATTAACACGTGACACGTAACGCTAAAATACGTTTATGCATATTAATTGGCTAAGACAACGCTAAGACACGAAACACAAACGCGTAACACCAAAAACTTAATAAGTAACACTAAAATAAGTAAATCACTAAAATGCGTCATACAAACACGTAACACTAAAACGCGTAATACATAACGCCAAAACACACGATACTGAACACGTAACTCATGCTGACGCGACTGTAACACAGGACACGCACTAAATTAAAATCAATTTCGGCAAGAGGGGCGAAAATCGCCAAAAATCACCACAGAAGGTCCCCTTAACCATTGTCTGAAATCACTGCATAGCACTTTCACATTCATTAATTTTATTCGTCAAGAAAACTCCTTATGACTAAATTATCTTTATCGAAGACATTCATCTTTATCAACACATCTAATCATTATCATGATAATGATGGATTAGAGACGTTCATAATACCAATGGCGTTAATTTGGCAGTATCAATGATAATGATTATGATGGTTGTTAAAGATGATGTCTTCGGATAAAGATAATTTAGTCATAAGGAGTTTCTTGACGAATAAAATTAATGAATGTGAAAGTGCTATGCAGTGATTTCAGACAATGGTTTAAGGGGACCTTCTGGTGATTTTTCGGCGATTTTCGCCCCTCTTGCCGAAATTGATTTTAATTTTAGTGCGTGTCCTGTGTTACAGTCGCGTCCAGCATGAGTTACGTGTTCAGTATCGTGTGTTTTGGCGTTATGTATTACGCGTTTTAGTGTTACGTGTTTGTATGACGCATTTTAGTGATTTACTTATTTTAGTGTTACTTATTAAGTTTTTGGTGTTACGCGTTTGTGTTTCGTGTCTTAGCGTTGTCTTAGCCAATTAATATGCATAAACGTATTTTAGCGTTACGTGTCACGTGTTAATTTCCTTGTTGCGTGTCACGTGTTATGTCTCATGTCTTTCGTAGATTTACTTTCATGCTTTTTTGTAGTTTCACGTAAAATGTATGTTTTCGTGGTTTTACCGCGTTAGTGAAAGTTTTTTCTATTTGTGATTTTGTCTGTATTGTTTAATAAATAACATAGTTTAACGGAGAGTATACGTGAATCCCTGTGATAGTGATCAACCTCCAGAGAGCGTAATCCCTTGTTAAATCGTTCGAGGCAATGGCAGCCTCGTGGTGGGAGCGGGAATTAAGCATATGATTAAAAATCTGTTAACATGAAACTGTTGCTGAGTGCTGGGAGTCACTACAGAAACTTTTTGAACAATTTACTAATAGTTAGCTATAATAAAATATGCATTACTATTGAATATGCAATATGCATGAATTACATGTATATATATATATATATA
>NW_020872070.1:114105-126605 GCF_003789085.1 Penaeus vannamei | reverse complement strand
CACTATTGCTTATTGATAGTTTACTTTAATATTTACTACCATGTTATTTTTAAAATGTTTTTCTAATAAAAAAAAACATTGAATTAAAACATGGTATATTGTTTCACCTTGACTGCAGGTCTATTTCACTACATACTAGTTTAATAAGGATATACATCTTCTTTATAAAGGTTATAAATATGGTCTACATGAAAATGGTAATCATAAAAATACATTATATCTGTAAAATTTAGAAGAAAATAAAAACTCTATTCCTGGAAGGGTATAAGTCAAAATCGGCTCTTCAGTATCATTACAATATTTGGTTTTGTATCAGTAATAAAATAAAATAGACTAATCCATATCACAGTAAGTTATATGCAATATCACAGCAGTAAATCAACATATCTCGGTACTATAAACAAAGCACTCGCATTTAAATACTAAAACAAAATTAAATCCGTAGGAATTAATCACATATTTACTAGATATCACAGGAGTAAAATTGCAAATTTATTCAGTATCACAACACAAACGTAAAATTAAAAAGATATCCATTCAGTGTCAAAAATAAAAAAATATTACTTTTCTTCAAATTTGGTTTTCATGAGGGCTCTTGCTTCCTTCAGAAACGATACCACTTCATCAGCCACCCGCTTGGAGTCATTCGCAATAGAGGCAAAAGCATGTGCTTCTTTGGCAGCTTCCCTAACAGCACTGCATGTTTCTCTAAGCTGTGTTGAGTTTCTTCTGTTAGGCCCAGCTGTGCTTTATGCAGTTCCTCTTGACGGCTATTGATGTTAGCATAGCACTCTTTCCTGTCGGTGCTAAGTTTTCTTTTTTTGCCTTCTCTCGGCTGTGAAGTGGAAGGAGAAACTTTAGGAGGTAATGGTCTTGGATCTGGTAGGTGTGGGAGAAGGTACACCTAATGAAGGATTTGAAGGACCTGGAGATGGAGATGGTGGAGATGCTGTGAATATGTCTGGTAATGCTGGAGGGTCCTCAACATTCTCTGCATCTATCCATTCTGAAATGCAACATTAACATGTTATTTTTACTAAAAAAAAAAAAAAAAAAAAAAAAAATAATCCAAATGTTCCTGTTTGCACTAAGCTATTTCAAAATGTTATTAACACATGTCAATGTCGTAGATGCTGCAACATTATCTATGTCTTCTTGTTTAAGTATTTTAATTAATTTTTGTATTTCACATAGGCAACATATTCTTATATGCTGATGACAAAAAAAAAAAAAAAAAAAAAAGACATCTTACCTATATCCTTCTGTAAAATTAGAATATCTGGCTGGCTGACAGCACTGTCATACTGCTTCTCAGCGTATGCAAGCTCATTCTCCATTAAAAAGAGAAGCAGCAGCAGCGAGTGGATTGTATCTGGGTGGCGTTGGTGGAGGACCACCTCCTGTAGCAGACCGTTTGCGGATGTAAACGCTGTGTTCTTCCTTCACCCTGTTAATCAGCAAATAAGCATTGGAGTGAAACAAAGTATTAGAAAAAGTCCCATAAATAAATATATACATATATCATTCAGATAACCACAAGAAAGTATGAGAAACATAAGAAGAAAAGTTTTGCAAGGAAGATGGGACTTTATGATGTAATTCAGTTTTAGGAGTAATTCATATGTATAAATATGGCTGTTGCACTCACTGGTAATTAATATAATTCAATTATTTACATCTAGTATACATAATTACGTAATGCTCATATTACTTATACATTAGTGAAAAAATTATCTTATAAACAATCAGCAAATGAAGGTTTTTTGTGAAAATATATTTCAGTGGTTTTAAATATCAAGGTCACATTCCTTTCCTTATAGCCTTAGGTTGATCTAAACCTCCATCATTGAATACTTATTTTCGTGAAAATGTATTTGTTTAACCTGAACTGCATATTCTGAGAAACTAATTCAAATGTAATGTAAAATCTGAAAAAAAAAACAACAACATTGAAACAGTAGAGGCCTCACAGATCCTCCCAGGAGCCATGCGAGGATGGCTCCCATGGTCATGGAGGATGGCCCAGAGCCATCCTCCCTCCCATGTTGAGTTTTTACTCAACCCTCGTTGAGCATAATGGACATAAATATATAATGCAAAGTGATCAACAGTAGTAAACTTACTTGGTGCGGATGTACGCAAATGCCTGCTTCAACTGGGAGGTGTTCCTGGGCGGGAGATGAGGGTACAGCGCATTGAAGCTCCCGGAGACCTTCTCCCATGCCTCCTGCTTCTTGGTAATACTAGCAGGATCATGCATTTTCCCCAGGATAGCCGATTTGTGCTCAGCTATTAGAGAAAGGATGCTCTCCCTCTGATCCTCCGATAGGTGAATTTGTTTTTCCCGTTGAGTAGCCATCACCGCCCGCTGTTTACATCAACTGACAGGAGAACAGGCGTACCAACTGTTCGAAAACGACGAACGTTTGGGGCCAGGCCCAAAGTGAATGGTGCCTGGCCCAACCCAATTTACGCTCGTTTAACAAATTCATTTGAACTGTTCAGGCTAGCCACAAACAAAATTATGATATCCCGAATTGCGATGTTTAACAAACTGGCCGTAAAAATGTGCTGGGGCTCGGGAAGATTACAAAGGTAGTGCTGCGAGATATCAGTATTTTTTTTTTTGTTTTCATGTATTTTCATTACAAATTGGTATTAACAATATTAGGTATAAGAATAATTTAATAATATAATCCTTTACCATTTACTTGCATTCCGAAGTTTTTGCCGAAATTCCTAGCAAGTAATATCATCACTAAGCGACATTTGTTATAATAAGGGTCATAATGATTTGGGGTGTTTATAAGTCTACATTGACCTTTTTCAAAAAATTTCTTAACACCCCCCCCCCAAAAAAAAAAAAAAAAAAAAAAAAAAACAGGTATTCTGATTTCATTTTCGAACAGAAACACCTTTTATCTAGTGCTTGTATGGAGCAGTTTTTTTCGATTATGCCTTACATTCGGCTTTGTGAATATTTGTGTAGACGACTCTTAGAACACTATAAAAAGACTTTTATACTTATGTCACTTTAACAAGAAGCACAGAAAAATCTTCAAAAACTATATGCAACAAGCACAAGATTTTTCATTCAGCTACAAACTGTGAGTCATAAAACTTTTATTTCAAACTAAAAATGCGTGTGCTTTTGAAGACTACAAAGGGTCCCACTTGAGTTGGGGTGTTTCTCGGCTTACATAAACCATTTTCAAAGATTCTCTAAAAAAAAAAAATAAATAAATAAATAAATAAAAAAAATAATAATACAGTCATTCTGATTTCATATATGAAAAGAATCTTTCATCTATAGCATGGTAGTACATTTTTCGACTTGGACCTACTTTTTTTGGTGTCAATGTTTTACGTAGACGACTCTGAAGGCCACAAAAGGGGCCATGTATTATGTGTCACTTTTACAAGCACATGAAAATATTGCAAATCCATATTGTATCATGCCATAGATCTACTATTCAGCTACAAAATAAGCCATATAACATTCATTTCAGATGGAAAATGTGTATGCTATAAGTGTAGAGCACCAAAATATCACAACTTGTTCTCCCCCCCCCTTTTATTTTATTTTTATTTTTTACATTATTAGTAACAGATCACTGGATATTTGTATATATAATCATCTATTATTTCCCTTTATTATTACTTAATGGGGTTTTCCAACATACACTGGTCTGAAAAATGATCTTTCTCCATGCCAGCGAGTATCACAGGCGAGCGTCTCAGGCCTTCTAATTCCAGTGGAAGAAACATTCCACCTTTCATAACAACACTTCTGTGAAATACGGATACAAATCCAGGGTGGTGGAAAACTATGTATATAAGATATATTTACAGACCATTTCCATGTATTCCATGACCTTATGTTTATATATATTGTTACTTTTGTTTGTTGGGTGGTTGATTTGTGTATGTTTGTATAACACAAATAGTTATGAACAGAATTTAATGAATTTTTTACCCAAGGTGTGCCTTAGATTTAGATTCCATAAAATGTTGCTGGTCATTTGGCAAACCTTCCCCCCCCCCCCAATCTGAGAGGGGTGTGTTGTATGTTCAAATCATTTTGCTTAAGAATGAAACTGACGAAATATGATCAAATGTAAATAAAAGAAAATATTCTATATAAATGGTATATCATATTTGTATACAGATTTTTTTTTTTTTTTATCAAGCATGTGTAATTTTATAATCTTTCAGAAAATAATCTATTTTTTCAATTATATACGTAAAAATTGCCAATTTCGCAAGATAAGGTGAAAAGCACATTTCTTTGGACAACGTAAGTGGTTGCTACCACCTAAAAAATAGCAGGGGCCTCAATTTGTTTTTTTCAGGGGAAATTCAGAGGCCCTGAAAATCTTTGAAAATGCGTTTAAATTAAATCCGGCAAATTGAGCGATTTTAATGGTCCCCTCAAGTCAAAAGTTATATGCTAAATTATTTTTATCAATAAACTTACTGATTTTGATATAAATACCTTGATGAATATGGTATATTGCTTTTTTCTTTTCTCAATATACCAGGTGCTACTAAGGAACAAGTGCAAAAGAATTGGAGAAACTGTATCTCATTTCAGAATTATGAAGATGCACAAATGGCAACATGCACCAAGAAGAGATTGTCCAATGTATTATAACTGTTTTACATCATTTTTAGGACAACGGCCAATTATATCAAGTTTTATGCAAGCAGGCTTTACATCTAGTGCACAACCTAAACCACCTGCACACTGTACCTTCTCAGTGACACCATCCACATCTATGGATTTTGGGGAGCCTGCCTCATCCAATCAAAAATTTCACTCCCCACCATTGGCGACTCCTATTGGACCAAAATCCAAACAAGCCAGAGCCTTGCCTCATGAGTTTTAAGTGCAAGGCTTATGTAATAGATATAGCCATGAAGAACAGGAAATTATTCTTGACCATCCCTATATAAATCTTCCAGAAATTTGGAGAGGAATGTATAAAATAATCCGGCCTCCAACAGTCAGGGAAAATTTATGTAAATTGGTACATCTAAAAAAATATATGGTGGATGTTGCACAAATTACAAAGGAGAGAAATAGATGCTAGAGTTGCAAGAAGAAAAATCTAAGAGGGAGAAGCTTTACTATTGTGAAATCAAATTCAAAATTTAAATAGGAAAATCATATATATTTTGTATCTCTTAGTGAAGTAATGCTTTCCTCGTTTTCTGTTTTTAAATTTCAATCTATAAATTTGTATTTGAGTCAAATGTTCATGATGAAATATCAAGGAAATAGAGGGCTATTTTGTAATTTTTCCCTCTATTTTCTATTTTCTTGCATTTTTGTTTCAATATAGCAATAACTATGCAGCCTGTGATTATTAATACATGATATTAATCTATTCATATATATGGCTTTGCATTATCAAATATGTATTTTACTAGGCGTAATGTATTTATATAGTATTGTTTATGTGTATAAAGCCTTTTTTTCTCTCTCTAGTGAGAAAATATACTTTATTACATTTTAGTTTGTTTTTTTCTTTTCTTTTCTTGTGCAGTATAGCAAAATGGAAAAAAATATCTCTTATCATTGGTATTATAAATGAACATCGATTTTCTAATGCGATAACAAGTTTGATCTAGACTGCAGGTAAAGCAAATTAAGTTATTGAATATCATAGGGAACAGAATGATCTGTCAAACACAGTAATTACGTGTTACAAATTCAATCATCATTTAATTTTACATATATAATCATATATTCAAACAGACTTTATATACAGACATAGATGTATATACACTCTCATTCATGTACCCGACACAGATACATGCACTATGTAAGTATATATATACACATTGCATGAAAAGAAAGCCTGAAATAATAAAATTTTATGTCACAGTGGTATAATAAACACGAAAATTTTTAATTTATCAACATAAACATTATCCTCAAAATATACGCCCATGCAGGAAATGGAACAAAAATGACCATTGAATTTTATTTCCAAATTTAAATATATAAACATATTGCTTCCTCATGTATGAAATCTTTATTTCTTGATTTAGCTATGCTATATCCTCATGATTGCAGACCGTTAAGTTATGAAGAACACAACAAGCTGTAATCAAATACTAAGCACGGTCTACGTCAACATCTAAATGCCTTAGCTTTCGAAACCTTCCTTTCAATAATACAAAACTATGCTCGACAACTACACGGGTCTGAGAAACTATCTTGAATTCCTTTCTATTACATGCTAATTATTAACTTTTTTTCTGAATGGCACTAGATGATGTTCATGCAGTTAAAAGGCTGAATCTGCTATGAAGTAATGTTTATTTATAGGGAAAGTTGTACTGTGTTCTTTTTTTCATTCAACGCTGAACTCTTAAACACTACTATCACGTGCTGATCCAGGAAACCCAGTTCTTTTGAATATAAGACCTTTTTCTCAGCATTAGGTACAGCTAGCAATGTTACACTGTGATGCAATGTGCAGTCCGGGTAATCTGCCTGTATTCTAATAGGAGCTTTCACCTTGACATGACAGCTGTCAAAGGCTCCCAAAAACATATGGCACACCTGCAATCTTCTTCAAATTATTTCCAGTTTTTAAATCTGTTGCACCAAATGGCCACTTTACACGTTGATCAGCAGATATCACTAGAACACTGACCATCTTTTGAACACACTCATAAATGGATGTTCTAGACAAATATCTCAAGTAACTGAATTTATCAAACTAGGCCATAAACTCTTCGAAAAATGACGGATTGGCCGCCGTCCAACATCGTATTGGCCTAGGATGGGCTGCCTTTAACAAGAACAAAGCTGTGCTAACATCAAAAAGGATACCATATCATCTAAATTCGAAGATTTTTAAACACCTACGTGATACCGGTTGTACTCTATGGATTAGAATGTGTTAACTGTACCTTGAAATCCTTGCAAAAACTTGCCGTTTTCCAAAATTACATTATGAGATTTATGACAAATAAAGGACTGTCTGATTATACGCGAATTGGAGACCTCCTTCAACAACAAAGCTCATTCCCATCACATCTACAATTAAATCCAATTAAATCCAAAGTCTTAGATTTCTACGGTCACACCAAACGCTGTACGCAAGGCGTAAGCAAGACCTGCCTTGAAGGAATGATAGAAGGAAAAAGAAGTAGAGGAAAACAACCAAAACGATGGCAAGACAACATTAGCCATTGGACTGGACGAAACCTAATGTCGCTGAACACTGCTGTCAAAAACCGAAATTTATGGAGACAGCACATGTTGATGCGCAATCTGCCGAAGGCGGAGAAAGCGAGTGATGATGATAAATGGATGTTTGGGAAAATCAAAATAAAATTGGACAGCTGAATGTATGTGACTTGATGGCTTAGATACCAGAGTGTTACATAAAGTGAGTCTATAGTACCCGATGGCAGATCTCTTTCTGAAGGGGCAGTCTTATATGTTTCACATACAAGACGATTTTCAGGTTAAACAAAGAACTTTGAAAAAATAAAGATCACTTATTCCTTCTACTTTATGTGGTCTTCCCTGAAAAAGGAAAAAACTGAAGACCAAAATAACATTGCAATAATCAAATGTTGGGGCAATAATTATGCCAAAATGTGTATTTTGCAAGTTTTTTAGCTTTTGCCAGAGCTTTAAGAAAAGTACGATTCTATCATTATCATGCGACTCGACTGCAGTTAAATATCATGGAATGACAATATCATATAATTATAAGAGATTTATATTTTATGACATAACTGAATGTAAAGGTTTTATAAACAACATTCTAAGGAATTTGCCTAGAATGAAACAGTCACCTTAACCTTTATGCCTTTGGTAATTCGGTGATTCGGCAGATATATTCACCACAAAATTTGATAATAAATTGCTAGGAGAGTCTCCAAACTGCAACGATGGTAGTTATAATAAAAGTTTCTATTTCCTCAAATCTCAATATTTTCATTTGACAATATATATTTTTCGATATAATAATGATTAAGAATATAATTATATTAAAAGAAATTGAAATTAATGGAGATTATGTGAATGAAAAGTTTTTTTTTTTCTTATAAATCATAAATCATTTTAAGACGAATAATTTATCTCACTCTAAATTAAACTCCTCATCTTTCCAACTCAAAAATATCTGCTATTCTATGAAATAGAGAATATTTCAAGTGGAAGTCTTAGAAATTCTAGCAACACTTCTGTTGGTATTGTATTCGGTGACTATTGTTTTAAACTCCATAAAATCGTATATATGGAAATGGGCAAGCCTATACTTTAATTCGGTGATGTATTTGATTGTGCGTCACAATGTAAGGGTTGGTAATCGGAAGTGTGTCACTGTTTTAGAGCCTGTGCATATGTATATAGGAGAAAATATTGCGCAATGTAAAAATGTTAGGGTAAATTTATTTACTTCTCTGTCATCTTGACGAGGCGCTAGTTTGTTAGTTGTTTTGAATTGAAGCTGGTTTGATTATTATTCATTCTCCGAGTAAATGGTATATGTTTATAAAACAAATAATAATAATAATATCAGGACAATTAGGGAGAATTGATGTGATCGGTCTAAATAATTTTGGAACAGGCAACGAGTCCAAGGGAATTGGGGGTCATTTGGATAACCATTCCAGAACAATGCTTTTAGGAGGGCTAATCATACATCCTGAGACTGTCAGTGAAAGAAATTGCTGCTTAGTAAACTCTCTTCTAAATTATGAAACCATCCCTATTCATGCATTCTTGTGAACAGCTAAAGTATGTAAAATGATATTAAAGACGGAATTTAAAGAAATAACAAATTGTATTTACCTTTTCTTTGAGCCCAAATATAAACTAAATTGGTGGCAGTCAGACAAAGAAATAAACAAATGCGTAAATAGCATTGTTTCAGTCAAATGAACTTATATTTTATGCCATAACAGTCATCTTAGCATTTATGTCATACGAACATATGTCATCATATTTGTCATTATTTCATTCGCAGTAGTTACAAAAAGAAATCTAAGAATGTTATGTAATGGGAGACATGTGTCTTTATTAAATATTGTTAATTTTGCACAATTTTACTACACAGATGGCAGCTGGCATCCATCCCCCTGCACTGACAGTTAATAATTTTAGGCCAATAATCTTTTGTCACTTACGCTTATTATTTGACTAATAGCCATTCTAATGGAGGATTATGAATTTTTAGATAACCGTATTATAAATTACAAATCATAGTTGGCTCCTTTCTAAAGTTTTGGTCGAAATTTGATCAGTATGTTTCATTATTTGGACAATATTTGTTAAATCTGACAGCACTGCTCACCTTTTTTCCTTAATATTTGTTCATTCAGCTCTGTCTTGGCTGTATATATGAATCTGCCGAGAATGCATCCCAGGTTGGGTTATGGGGTCACAGGCTATTTGCACATCCAATAATTGAAAATAATTGTAAATGCAGTATACAGTATTAGGGAAAAGGTGTGTATTTTTAAATTTGAATCCTTTGCTTTACCAAATATTTACCACCAATATCATCTGTCCTGTTTATCACGTTTACATGTGTTGTATTTTACATTAAACGTATATCACCAGTCTTTGATGTGTCAAGTAATTAAATATTTTGTCTGAAAAGCAACTAACTAACTAATTGGATTACCGTTTTTATACTTAGAGTTGACTTTCGTAAGCTGTAATTTCAGCATTTATGCACTGAGTGAAACAGGAGCAGGCAAAACAAGAGGAGAAATGCTACTGGTGGAAGTCCACCACCAAGTCCACCAAGCATGACCGTGGCAATGTCTGTTGCTGCCTTGGACATGGGTCATGAGCTATAACGAACGATGAGCTATACGAATCGATGGGGTTACACCCCGTTGATGAGTACGGTGATCCAGTGTGTACATAAGTAGGTACAGTCATAATTTTAAATGTTACAACAGTTCACATGAACATAGACTATATTCCATAGAGAAGTTTAGGATAAATTTGAATTAATATAGTCTAAAGTTTTCCCTAAATTACCATTACAGAATTGCTAGAAAATATCCATGCACCAGTACTGGAATGATTAAAGTTAGCCATGATGTCAAAAGTTTAATTTGGCAATCCTGTAAAAGCATTTGTAATAGAATTTGTATGTTTCAAATTACTATTGTTATTACATTATTCATTACAGATCTTATAGATCTACAACAGCATCAAGGGTCCCTGCTCCATCCACTTCTCCCTTCACTCCTGTTCCAGCCCTTTTCCTTAATCCAGTTTCTTATTCAACCATTGCCTCCACTAACCCTTTTCACTCCAACCCATCCTCACCCTTCCTTAGTTTTCCCCATCTCCCTTCTGCATCATATCTCCCACCTAAACCTTCACCTTCCATAGCACCCCCCACCCAACACCTCCAATTCCTTCTACACCTTCCCCTTTGCTAGTCCCACCTCCTTCACCAGTTCCGACACCTTCTCCTTCACCTGTCACCAACCCTCCAACCTGTACTGTTGACACTCCAGTCCAGGAACTTCCAAAGAGAAGGAAGGGACAGCACAGGAAGATGTGTTTGAAAAGGCCCAGGAGGGACAGGTCAGCTTCCTTAGACAGAGTGAGAGAAGATTGGAGGAACAACACAATTCGAAATTGCAGCTAAATCCTAGGGCAAACCGGTTGTTGGACAATGCTGATCAACACATTGAAGCACTGTCCGGTAGGCTTCTACGCTTTTCAGATGCAGGACATGAGGCTTCTACAATCATGGCTGAAGCTTACAAGATGACTGCCGAGTCAGTTAGGCTATGGCACAATATATGAAGTTTGTATTTTATTATTACCATTATTATTATTTTGTTATTTTATAAGAGAAAAATTACTTGTTTTCTGTGGAGAAGTCCTTTGTTTTGTAGTAAAAGGGTCTTACTACCTCAGGGTCTAGTATTTTGTTTAAATTTGGTACATTTTGAAAATTATAGTATTTCAGGGTTTCACACAGCCCCCCAGAAGGGAAAAAATTAGAATTTTCCTTTATAAAAACCTCAGGAAGGCCAGTGAGGACTCATTTTAAAGCTCTGAGATATATCCAAAAATGCATTTGAACCAGTGCTAGGGCAAGTTTGTTGTGAAATATACTTGAAAAACAAACTCTTCCATTTGTCCCTGAGAATTCGTACCCCCCCCCCATCATTCTGATTTTTGTGTTTAATCATCAAAGTATTTAGTTGTTTAATCATCAAAGTATTTAGTGTAGAAAAATCAGAGTGGAACCTTTAAGGGTTTTGAAGCTATGATTATTTTATTGGGTCATTCCATATGAATTCGACAGGAGTTTGATAGCAATATTACCTCATAGCTTAGGATTTTGTACAAATTTGGTATATATATTCTTGATGTGGAAGACCCAGATTCCAAATTTCAAGCCAGTCAGGGTTTTGAGAACAAAATTACGGCTTTGAAATTTAGTTTTGCACAGTCCACAAAAGGAAAAATGCTAGCATATTCTTTTATTATAATCCCAGGAAAACCAGTGAGGGCTCATTATAAAGCAGTCTTTGAGGTATGTCCAGAAATGCATCAAATAATCAATGAATCAATTAATCTCTGAAGCAGTAGGAGAATTACTTAGAAGTACACTTTACATACAATATAAAAAAAAAAAATCTACATAAATTATATATTATATATATATATATATATATATATATATATATATATATATATATATTAATCAATATAGGAAATCATAGATAGAGCAAAGGGCAAAACAAATTTTTACTTTACCATTTATAACACATTTTATGTTTATTAATAAGGCAAATTTATATCGTAAAAGACAAACTTTTACTTCAGATATATGAATCTGTATTTGTTTAATGATAACAAGCTTTATTATTGTTGAAATTTTAATAAAGAATAACTAACAAATAGCAACATTTGACTTGAAATACGCCCTTGCACAAGCAAAACATAATCACCAAATACTTCGTTCAAGGCAAACAAAACATGAACCTCAAAACAGCATATTAAGTTACAATAGAAAATACTATGGTTTTATTATTATTATTATCTCCACTTCAGTTAAAATAGGTTTTAATCTAACAATATTTAATACTACAATTTTAAGAGTGATTTTTTGTTGGCACTAGCCAGCTGACCTACATCCTCAGCTTATGTATCTGTAGACCATTCTTACCTTACACTCTATTGTATAAAAAATGTATGTATTGCTCAGAAGCAACATTGCTGCCTGGGTACAAATGTTCTACGTACATACAGATCGATGCCGAATTATGAATAAACCCTTGCATTTAGATTGCATTTTTTATTGTATATTTTGTTACCTCTTAGTGGTCGAATAGGTAAATAATCACAATGCAAGTCTTGCAGAACTACAACGATTACTTCAACTTACCTCCAAAAACGATGTTTCTCTTTCTCTCTCTCTCTCTCTCTCTCTCTCTCTCTCTCTCTCTCTCTCTCTCTCTCTCTCTATCTATCTATCTATCTATCT
>NW_020872070.1:76605-86605 GCF_003789085.1 Penaeus vannamei | reverse complement strand
TGCACTACAGCATTCGCAGTGTGCGGTTCCTAGGATAAGATTTTTCATTTTTAGGGACTGAATTAATAGTTGATTATTAGAATATGATTATCTTTAATTTTCCACATCGTTCGTCGTCATGATGATGCTCATGATAATTAACCATCATCTGTTATGATTATAGATGTTATTATAACTATAATGATTTGTTATTATATATTGTTATTTACTATTACAAGTTACTATTATCACTGTTATGACTACCAATGTCTTTTACAACATTATTGCTTATCATTATTGTATTTTTCTTATCATAATCACTGCTATTTCTTTTTATCATTAATATTTCTATCTCTATTATTACCATTACTATTAATAATGATATTATTGCTATATTAATTATTGTAGTTACATTAATATCACTATTATTAACATTGTTATTATCATCATCATTATCACCAATATTAACATTGCTATCATTGCATCAATCGAGGAAGAAGAACTCACGAGAGTAACTTCAGAAGTGGATCGGATGTTTTTTTTCCGCCAATTTTCCGAGGNAGGAGAGAGAGATGAGAGAGAGAGAGAGAAGAACCCGATAGAGAGAGTGAGAGAGACGAGAGAGAGAGAGAGAGAGAGAGAGAGAGAGAGAGAGAGAGAGAGAGAGAGAGAGAGCGAGACGAGACGAGAGAGAAGAGAAGTGAGAGAGAGAGAAGAGAGAAGATGAGAGAGAGAGGAGAGAAAGAGAGCGAAGGAGAGAGAGAGAGAGAGAGAGGAGAAAAGAGGAGAGAGAGAAAGAGAGAGAAGAGAAAGAGAGAAAGAGAGAGAGAGATAGAGACGAGAAAAGAGAGAGAGAAGAGGAAAGAGAGGAGAAAAGAAAGAAAGAGAAGAAGAAGAGAGAAAGAATGAAGAGAAAAAGAAGAAGAAAGAGAATAGACGAGAAGAAGAGAGAAAGGAGAGAGAGAAACAGAAGATAGAATGAACAGATTAAATAAAGAGAAGAATGACAAGAAGAGAGAGTATATATAAGTAATAATATAGACAATGTAAGACCTAGCATAGTATGTAAAGATAGATAAACAGAGAACTGACGTGAGACATATAGAGAAGCGGATTTAGATACACCATACTGAAAACAGAGGATTGAGAGAGCGACGGTTGACGAAAATAAAACAGAATAACATATAATGGAGAGAGAAAGAAATGGTGAGGCGGGTACAAGGGATAAGAGAAAGCAATAAAGACAGAGGCAGAAAGAGGAGGTATATATGCAAATGCGATGATAAAGAACTATAAAGTATAAAAAAGCGTGCTGAGAGGGAAAACTGTAGAAAGAGAACCGGAAAATGAGCCATGGAAGAAAGAGGGGGAGGAAGAGAAAGAGAGAAAACATCTGTAAATGAACCACGAAATGAGCCATAAAGTTAAGTCTATTTACAAGAGAAAACCATAATCAGAGAGAACCGAGAACGAGCCATATCAGGGAATATGATTTTTGTAAATGATCAGAACGAGAAGTCGTGAAATATATACACACTATAAAATGAATATGAGAAAATAAAAGGAACATATGAAAAGTAAATAAATACGAAAAAATAAAAATGAAACACATATAAACATAAGAATAAATATACATAAAAATATAAATGAAATAAGCAAGAGAAGCAGGAAACGAACCACGGTCGCCCTGGAAGCCGAAACCCGCGCCACAACCGAGCGATCCGGACAAAGTGGCGTCGACTTCGGCTCCATTTTCGGCCGGGACTTGGCGGCCTCGGATACACCAGGTTTCAATTTCGAGTTAATTGGGCGAGCCGGGCGGTGGGCGGATAGTGGAGAGGCGTGGGCGGTGGGTGAAGGAGGGAAGGTCGCGTATTGGAGGTGGGCGGCGGGACGGAGGGCGGAGAGCGGAAGAAGGGAGGGAGGGAGCTCTCGTGTTGGAGCCGGGCGATGGGCGGAATGAGGGAGACCGCGTGTTGGAGATGGGTGGCGGACTTGGGCGGAAAGAGCGAGGTAGGTAGGTCTCGTGTCAAGAGGCCGTCGGAAGCGAAGTCCCGGATGTCGCAACGCTGGAGACTCGGGACAGGTCTCGAAGGAGAAACGATCGCGTTCAGTACGATTAGAGCGCGGCAAGGGGTGAGTCACGGCGTCCTCTTCGGGTTTTGGAGCGAGGGAACGATAGAGACGAACATGCGATGACTATGACCTTTCTGCTTTGGCGCTGAGGGTCATATTCGGGAAGATGTGACGACTCCATGGGATTGTGAAGAAGGGTCTAGGAGAGACACGAACAAAGACATAATGGGAGAGGCAAACGTGCGAAGAGGAGAAAGGTAGGAGAGTGAGAGAAAATGAGACAGGGAGAAGAAGGGGAGGAAAATGGAGGAGAAGAAGAAGGAGAGGAAGGAGGAAAAAGGGAGAGGGAGAGAGAGAGAGAGAGATAGAGAGAGATAGATAGAGAGAGAGAGAGAGAGAGAGAGAGAGAGAGAGAGAGAGAGAGAGAGAGATGAGAGAGAGAGAGAGAGAGAGAGAGAGAGAGAGAGAGAAGAGAGAGAAAGAGATAGCGAGATAAAAAGAGAGATAGACGGAGAGAGAGAGAGAGAAACAGAGAACACCATAAGGATGTGAACGTTCCACTGAGAACAGTAATGACGCATCGAACGCCAATCTTCAACTCCCACCGGGTATATGAATGGACACTCAACTCGATAATCACCTCATCCACTTAATTACACTGCATCACATCACAACACACCTAACACCACATCGATTATCTACTTTTCTCCACGCCAGGAACTACCGGGTAAGTTCTAAGCTCCGTAAGTAAACCGGGCGGGACGAACCCAGAGATTCCTGAGGCAGCAGAAGAGTGCAGGGAAATCCGGACCACAGGACACGCTAAGCTACTTCATGAACAGACTTTTGGAGAGGAGGAGGGGGGGGGGCGTGTAACTTTATCAGCTGCTTGAGAAAGTTTGCGAAGAAGAAAAAAAAGGAAAAGAGTAAAAAGGGGAAGGGAGAGAGAGGTAGAGAGAGAGAGAGAGATTCTAAAACTCCCAAAAGATTTTGTTCAAGTATGTTTTTTTTTTAACTTGACCAAAAAGTTTTAAAAGTTTTAATATCGTGGCCAGACCTACTTAAGGAGTTACCAGTACTTCTGTGAAAAAAAAACTGACTAATATGTTTACAAGCTTGTTTATTAGTAAGAATAAATAGAGAATTAATGAACGGGTTGAGGTCCAGACATCAGGTACAAGAAGGTTAATGAGACTTAACCTGCTGTGATTATTAAACACTAAGTTTACACCGGGAGCCAATAGTTATGAGTCTGGCCCCTTCTCCGAATCTAAACAAAGATACATAACAAGCTTTAGAAACGCAAGATACATTTTTTATGGCCTCTTGAATCTTCCTGATATTTATCTGAAAGTATTAACAAGAAAATATAAGATCACAGGTTAAAAAAAAAACTTGGGAGCTAAGTTGAGTTATATTTTAAGCCTGGGTCACTCGAAATAACCCTTCGTTGCTGGAGAAAAATTACGTAAGAAGCTTTCAGCAAGGATTATAGAGCCATTTCTTAATGAAAATAAGAACAAAATGAAAGCCAAGGAGAGGGAGGGAGAGAGAGAGGGGGGAAGGGGAAAGGGAGAGAAGTGGGAAGGAGAGGGGAGATAGGGGGAGGGAGTGGGGAGGGGCAAAGGGAGGGGGAAGGAAAGGGGAAGGGAGGGGGAGGGAGAGGGGAGAAAGAGGGAGAGGGAGATGATGGAGATAGAAAGACAGAAAAGGAAAGAGAAAACTAAGAGAAAGGGAGAAAAACGGCAGACGGATGCAGAGAAACTCGCATTGAGCCGAGCAGTACAGAACAGATTACATGCCATACAAAATATCCCAGGAGAGACCTAACTGGACGAGTTTCAGACTGCCCTCGCTTCCCTTAGGACACCTAGATTCTGCCATTGTTTGTTCGCCTCGTTCCGTGGATGACAGAAGAAAGAGAGAAGAAATACGATAACAAAATACAGTAGAGCTGGGGATTTGGTAACGAGTGTCTTCCTTTCCGATTTTTTTTTTTTTTTGTCTTTTGTCGTTTGTCTTTTTCTGGTGTTTTATCTCTGGCGTTACGTTAATAGCTGTATGGAGTAGCTACTGTGGTTTCTACTCTGGTGAGTTATTCGACTGATGAAAAAGAAGAAAAAGAAATAGAAGAGGAGGAAGAAGAGGAAGAGGATGAGGAAGAAGAGGAAGAAGAAGAAGAAGAGGAGGAGGAGGAGGAGGAAGAAGAGGGAGAGGAAGAAGACGAAGAACATGAAGAAGAAGAGGAAGAAGACGAAGAAGGAGAAGGGGAAGAAAACAAGAGGAAGAAAAAGAAGAGGAAGAAAAAGAAGAAAAGGAAAAAGAAAGGAAAAAGAAAAAAATGTCATGGATACAAGAAGCAAGAAAATGGTACTTGAAGCTTTTTAATCTATAATGGTGCTTCGCGTATCAGATAGTGCAAATTGTATTGTGGTAATTTTCTATATTACGTCCGTTATAACCGATATCGACGAGTTTGGTATTGTTGGATTTCTCTCACTCTCCACATTGCAAATATATAGTTTTTTATTGCGCGAAAACCCCCGGTTAGCGCAAACTTGGCCCGATAGCAGGGGAGGCATGGAAGGTCCCAGGGAAAATGCGGGGTTAAATAGCATTAATAATATAACGCACAGTGAAAATAACCATGGTTATTCACATAAATTTCCATTGCAGGGGGCAGCGCCCCCTGCGACCCCCCGGGGGGGGCTGCCGCCCAACCCCGACGAAGAAACAAAACACCACGTATTCCCGGCAGCTAGAGCGCTACACAATCATCGTCGATGTCGGAACGGCGGGTGTGATATTACAATTATCGTAAAATTTCCCGCTGACTATCAGCATATATAACCTTGGCATAGTCAGCATTGTATATAGAGACGATTGTAGTATAATCAGGATGAACAGGGTGGCCCGCCTCGCAGGCGGGTGTTGCGCCTTTTCGATGTTACACCGATGGCCTCAAGGTCAAGTTTCCCGTGCTCTGGAATAACGACATCCGTATTTCCTAACCGAAATAACCGTCGCGTTCAAGAAGTCAGTCAATGCCGCCGCGATGGCCGAGTGTGGAGGGTTCTCGTATTCGGGGAAGACGGATTTTCTGCTTGAAATTGCAACTAGCCAGGAAAAATGCTAGAAATATGCTTCCGCCACGGCTCCTCCGTCGGGAGGAAGCTTTATCCTCCGGCCTAGGACCTCCTGCCGGGGACGCACCCTGCCTCCTTAACGTTCCTGCGGCAAAGGAGCACCCTCCCTACTAATTAGCGGCATTAATCAATCAGGTTAGTACCTTAAAAATCCTAGGTGTATTGTAGGTTATCGGCTCCGCATCTCGTTCGTGTGCGCTCTTTATCCTGCCGTGAATATGTGGTGGAGGTTTTGTTTCCTCGGCGGGGCGTTGGGGGCGGCAGTCCCCCCCCAGGGGGGGTCGCAAGGGGCGCAGCCCCTGCAATGGAAAAGTCATGTGAATAACGATGATTTATTTTCACTGTGAGGTGATATTATTAGTGGTAATTTTATATATTACGTCCGCCGCTCCGACATCGTCGCCCCCGCTATCGGCCGCTAACGGGGGGTTTCGCGCGCAATAAAACTACATGTTATGCGATTGATGGTAGAGTGAGAGGAATCAACGATACCAAAATTGTCGATATCGGTTATGCGGACGTAATATAGAAAATTACCATTGTGGTCTTTACAAATAAAGTCAGGATCATAATGCTTTTTAGAACTAATGAATTGAAGATGTGGAAAATGAATGCACCAATCTACGATTGTGTAAGCGAACACTTTCTTGCTTTTTTATAAGACATATAATTGCGTACTAATCTATTGTCTAAAATAGTAGTTCGACATCACTCTGTAAAAGTATCTGTAAAGAGTAGACAATTATATATGTATAAACATATATGTATATTATATATATGTACACACACACACACACACCACACACACACACACACATATTTAATAAAATAATTTTTCATATATTCAAATTTATCATGTTTGATTCTAATTAATTTTTGTACCGTTGTCACATTAGTGTGCTTTTCATATGCCAATTTTATCTAAATGTAGGCCTATTTTACTGCATTTACTGTACCATTACATTTCGTGGTAGCATAACCTAACGGTCTTAAGACTCGTGAGTGTGGGAATGAATTCATTCCTCTGTTGAGTGTGCCAAGTTTCAACGGTCATGGAAACATTTGTAACCCTTAATATTTTATTAAATAACCAAACAATGAACAAATGGCATATCATTCTGCAAATCTTAGCAATACACATAATAATTAAAATAAGCAATATTCTCAAATAAATTCAATTCATATCTAAGATTAATCTATACTCTCCCTTTTCCTATTAATTATAAATCAAAATGATATAAATAAACAAAAATTAAAATATGTGAGACGAAATCGAGACCCTCACCCCCAAACTATCCCCATTCTTTCCATGATTTTCCCCGGGACATAAGCCAATCATTTCCCTTCCTTTTATCTTTACAATTTCCCTCTCCTACACTTCACTTTAATAACTTAAACTACTCATTGATACTACCGGGACTGTCAGCTGCGACTACTTCCGTGACTGAATCCAGGACTACCAAAATAACTAAATAACTATTTTCCCCTGGCAGCAAAGCATTATGGCGTGCTGTTCTCCCTGCATTCTCCACCATTTCTCCTCTCTGTTACATAGAGGAAGGCCAGTGCTCATCTGAATATCACAGATTGATACAAAGGGATTTAACAACTACATTAATAGTCTTATCATTGTGATCTACAATATCGGGGTAAATCATAACTTCAAATACCAGCACTCAGCTTATCTGTTACATGGAAGAAGGCCAGGACTCCTCTGAGAGAAATCGTTTAGACAACGAACTTATTGTTTTTCCCCAAATTATTTGTTAACACTTAAACGAACAAACCATTTATAAGTGATAATTTACTATTTGTTATAACATAAAATTTTGCTATATTGATATGCCTCTAGGTTCATGAAAATATGTAAACAAATGTTTCAGTGACGGATATGCATGTTTGAAGCCAGAACCAATGCACCTTTTTAGATGAATAAATAATGATCTCGACATATATAATAATATATATATTAATATATATATATATATATATATATATGAACACACACACACACACACACACACACACACACACACACACACACACACACACACACACACACACACACAAACACACACAAACACACACACACACACACACACACCACACACACACACACACACACACACACACAACCTCAGTTTCTAGTAACCAGCGTCACTATTTCACCCTAGAGTAACTCGCTATAACCCCTTAGGCTCTGTGTACGCAGCGAAGTTAATTTCCTGCAACATTGTTATACTTCGTTATGCTACCACTTTTATCTCCGCCGCGGCCACTGGTATTAATAAACACGATACGTCCCTTAAAAAGCGTAGTAGTATTTGAACAGTCCGCGAGACGTTTGACCTGAGCAAACTTCATCAGGGAGAGGAACCTTAGACGCAATCCAATAAAAGGGGAAGTAGGGATAAACAAAAGACGAGCGGCGCACCCCGACTCTTTAAAGTCGCGAGGATGCCGTGGGGGGGGGGGGGTTGCGGTGGCGGTGCGGGGGGTCAGGAACAAAGGGGGGAGGGGGTTTGCTTGTCATTTCTGCTCATCGGAGGAATCTATTTTATTCTCTCTCTCTCATCCTTTGGAGGTGTAATTTTATTTTTGTCTCAATAAACGTGTCAAAGTCAAAGTCAAAGTCTCTCTCTCTCTCTCTCTCTCTCTCTCTCTCTCTCTCTCTCTCTCTCTCTCTCTCTCTCTTATATATATATATATATAATATATATATATATATATTATATATATATATATTATGTATGTATGTATATGTATGATATACACATAAAAGTATATAAATTATTTATGAATATATATATGTATGTGCATATATATATATATATATATATATATATATATATATATATATATATATATATGTATATGTGTGTGTGTGTGTGTGTGTGTGTGTGTGTTATAATATTATATATATATAATATGTATATATATACATATATATATATATATATATAATATATATATATATATATTTATATATTATATATATATGCGTTATTATCTGTTCATTATATTATATATTATTATTATATTATATCTATATATTAGATTATATATCTAATTAATTAACATGATCGTATTGCATATCTGCAATATATTATTTACTATACATATATCATGTATATCTAGCTATTGATTTTCCTTACTTTTTCTTTTACTTACCTCTTTTCCAAATCAACGACTAAACCTTCAATCCCAACCCTTAACAAGCAATATCAAGTACCTACTTAATGCTACCTAATAAAACAAATCAAAGACACGCACACAACCTCTACACACCCACCAACGCGAAGTGCCGAGAAACGCATTTCCGGCGATGACAGCCAGCGCAGGGAAAGGACCCAGGAAGCATCTGTCCTCATAGACGCCGGCGCCGCACTGGTGACCTTCGCCCGAGGCAAGAGTCACGGGGCCTGTTTGCCGGCTTAAGATTGCAGGATCCCGTCTCCGCTCGTTGCTCGTGCTTTTGTTTATCAGTATTTTGATGTTTGGGAAAAAAAGTTAAAATGGATTGTCTAAAGCGAAGGTATAATCATCTATCAGTATTTTGATGTTTGATAAAATTTTTAAAAATGGATTAAGTCTAAAGGGAACGTATAATAATTTATCAATATTTTGATGTTTGAAAAAAAAGGTTAGATTGGATTAAGTCGTATTAATGTTTATCAGTATTTTGATGCTTGAAAAAAGTTAAATTGGATTGTCTATTATTGTTTATCAGTATTTTGATGTTTAAAAATGATGTTAATTGAATGGCTTATGAAGATGATGATGAAAAGGAGAAGAAAGAGATGATGAAGAAGAGAAGAAAAAGAGAATGAAAAAGAGAAGAAAAAGATGACGATAAAGAAGAGATGATATTGATGATTAAGAAGCAGATGATAAAGAAGAGCAGAAGGAAGCTCAATTTTTCAGCAGCAAGAACAGAGGAACGTAATTTTCAAACCTTGTTTTTCCTGCTAATATTACAAAGTTCAAGATGTCAGAACTCTAAAAGACGAAAAAAAAAAATGTAGAAAAAATCAAGGATAAATATCTAAATATCAAAGAACCTCCTAAGTCCTGATTTATGAGTGTTAAGAGTCTTTTTTTAACGATAAGCCATGGCGCGTTTTATCGAGTAACGGCTGAATGCCATTAACAAGTTTCGGGTTGTTAAGCACCTGTTATTTGCAGCAATAATCTATCTATAATAATATGATGAAGGCCCTGATTGGATTAAATATCTGTTTATATATTCATATAATTATCTGAACTTTTTATCTGCATTTTCCCACTTTTTTTTGTTAATTACGGTAGCAGACGAAAGTAATTTCCGCTTGCACGTTACAAAGGCTTACAAGTGTCACTGATATAAAGTGTTGAGTTAAACGAGGGAAATTAATTTAATAGCACCACACCAAACATCGTGAGCGAGAGAGGGGAGGAGAGAGAGAAGGGGAAGGAGAGAGAAAGGAGAGAAGGGAAGGGAGGAGAGAAAAAGGGGGAGAGAGAGAGAGGGGAGAGAGGAGAGAGAAGAGAGGGGGGAGGAGAGAGAGAGGGGGGGAGAATGAGAGAGGCAAGGGGGAGAATGAAAGAGGGATGGGGCAGGAGAGAGAGAAAGGGGGGGAAAGAGAGAAAGGGGGGAGGGGGAGAGAATAGGAGAGAAAGGGGGATGAGAGAGAGAAAAGGGGAGAGAGAGAGAGAAAGGGGGGAGGAAGAGAGAAGAGAGAAAGGGAGGAGAGAGAGAGAGAGAGAGAGAGAGAGAGAAAGGGGGAGGAGAGAGAGAGGAGGGGAGAGAGAGAGAGAGA
>NW_020872070.1:66605-71605 GCF_003789085.1 Penaeus vannamei | reverse complement strand
TCAGAACAGATAAGTGCAAGATCCTTCGATTCACCAGACCACATACATCAGTACAATACACCTACACTCTACACTAGTGACACCCATATCCTACAAATACCTCGTAGTAAACCTCGCATAATACCTCACCTTAAACACACGGTTTTCTAAGAAACAAAAATAAAATCATGTGATTTGTGTGGAGAAGCCTTCATAACTTTATACTAGACATCAGACACATAGTTTACAACACACCTAAACGCTCAGCATTGGAGTACCGTGCGGTTGTATGGCACTCTACACTACACTAAATGCAGTATTGACAAGCTCGAACAGGTCAACATTAGGACTGCCAAGTTTATTATACTCAATTGCACTGTATACCTGGCATTATAATCACCATAAAAGATACACATGGACCTGCTCCTGGCACGTAGATTAGCACGCACACTTACAATCATGTACGAGATATTAATTAAACAAACTTACGGACGTTAACAAGAATACTGAAGAGAAACACACACACAGCACACACAATTCACACAAGTTCCCTACATATACCAACATTCTTCCCACGCACCATACGCGACTGGAATAGGCTACATCGACCAGTACAGAAACAACACAAAAATGTTCACAGAAAAAATAAACACAGAACAAGACAGGCACCTACACGAACACCACCACCTGCACCTTAATCCTCCCTAACTCTGGCATTCAAACTTATATGCGTGATATGCACTTACCTGCGTCCACGCAATAGATGTGGAGGTTCTCTTCGTTGTTTTATTTACATACATACTCGTACTTGTCTATGCGCGCTCAAACACACACAAGCACATACACACACACATGCACACACACGCACACGCCACACACACGAATGCACGCAAACACACACGCGCACACACACACACACACACACACACACACACACACACACACACACACACACACACACACACACACACACACACACACACACACACACACACACACACACACAGTGTATATATGAATATATGTCATACACAGCAATTTCAGGAAATATAGTAAAAATAAAAAAATAGCGTGTTATGATCTTCAATAATAACAGGCCCAAACTACTGACAACGATAGAAACAAACGACATTTTTTTAGGAATTTCACTTACCAGTTCAGTCAGAGATTTGGCTTACATACATAAGAAATAAAATTACGTGGAGCTAATGGAAACTTGGGGTAACCATATTTGAAATACAATAAAACAACATTCATCCTAATAAAAAAGTGAAAAAATGAAGAGGCATTTATAATCCATTGCAATATGATGATGGTGATGCATTTGCCACTATCAAGATTCCCCTCCCCCTAAATTTTTGCAGTCACTTCAAGGTCAGATAATGCGTATCCATGGTGTAGTTTGGTGCTTGTAATGGTATTCAGAAGTATGCAGTGATTTTCTTCACGCTTGGGTTGATGTAAAACCATTTGCTTCGATAGCAGAAAAAATTTGGTTTATCTTTAAGAGTAAATATGTAGTATAGCTTACTTTTGAGACACATGAACACATACTGGTATATATATATATATATATATATATATATAATATATATATATATATATATATATATATATATATATATATATATATGAATTATAGATATGAATTATATATATAATTATATATAAATTATATACAAATTTTAAATATATATAAATTATATATGAATTATATATAAATATATAAATATATATATATATATATATATATATATATATATATATATATATATATATATATATATATATATATATATATATATAATATATATATATATAGTTTTAAACAGGACAAAAGTGTGGGCCGTTTCTTCAAGGAGCCATGTAAATGGAAACACACTTTTTGTTATAAATTCGTACTCTTCTTGGTTTGGTAGCTGTCATGTGTATCTGTATTGCTATTCTACTAATGGGTGGAATTAATGGGATAACTGTCAGTAATTTTGGTAATTCATGAAGAATTGTAGGTATCTGCTAACGTATAAATGAAGAAGTATAAATCTGTTTCTGTTGTTACATGTCACATAGACAATAAAGGCTATAATCAGAAATAATTGAGGAAACTGTATGTTGAATATGTAATATGCATTGAACGTAAATGGTCATTATGATGTTTGAAAGGCTTGTTACCACAGTCTGGGAAAACTTGGAATATTATTGGAACAATTATTGACTTCTCTTTTGATATATTGGTTTTAAGTGTTGCACCTTCATTAAGCGTATAGCTCTTAATACTATGAAAAATCATTTTTTAAATTTAGATTTTTCTAAAGGAATTATTCATTCCAGTCAAGTGTTATGATGATAGTCTCGGTTCACAAGCGACGGGCAGGCTGTTGTTGTTTGGCGGTAGGAAGGGACGTGTTTTGTGTTAAGCTCAGGATATTTAAGAGGTTATTGGTTCTTTAGACGAGTTTTGAATGTTGTGTCTGTGTACATTTATTGCATTTATAAACTCTGTATTGTATATATTCTAATCATAAGTCAAGGTTTTATTATGGTTAGTAATAACTTTTACAATATACCCTAGACTCAATGTTAGATCTTTTGTTATATTTTTCGCATTTAAATAAGTATTGGTAGTGATTTTCCTTAGTAATTGATCATTATCAAATATTATTTAACTTTGTTTCCAAATGTAATTTAATATTGGTAATTGCCCAATGCCATTGATGTTTTCTGAATTTAAAGTTTGAAGTAAGCCCAAGATAAATAAATGAAAAAATTTGTGTTTTAAGTATTAGTCTTAACAACAATTGATCAAAGAACGTGGACGAAAAATGATTGATGATCTTTCCGTTGAATTTAATTTTTTAAAAAATTCTTAAAAATTCATGTTACATGCTCTTTCACTCTACTAAAATTAAGTTTGTAGACAGTGCAAAATCATGGATTTTACAATATGAAGAGTTAAAGCATATTGAAATATTTCCTATGTTCCATAAAAAACTAAAATTGAATTGATTTGCTGTATAGAAGAACGGAGCATTTGCGATCATGATTTTGTCATTTTGGCATACGGTGGCAGATGCCACTGTCATTAGAGTGACTTTGAACCCTGCAACACATTACTTGATGAGGTCGTATACGTTTAAATCAAGTTTTACAATGTCACATTTTCTTAAATTATAAATCTAATACATTTTCTTTTGAGAGATGCGGCTGCAGTTTATGTTTTTGAATATTGTCACATTATTGGCATAATAATGTACTTAATCGTATATTGTTTCCTGTAGTGCAATAAACAAGAAAGTAACGCAGGGAATTATAATCATCAGACTGACCCTGCGCATTGTAATTGTAATCTAATTTTCATCCGTTTGTAATAGTATATGGTACAACTTTATTATTATCTAATGTTTAGAAAACGACAGAAATGCTTCTACAGAAAAGCGGCCAGCCCTGCTAGCGATACCGACGTGGTGCGAAATTTAAAATATGGCGGCCGCCGGTTCGCCCACTGACGGATCATCGTTTTTCATATTAAAAAAAAGTGTACGCCTGCTCTATAACCCCTCCCCCCCTGCGTACGGTTTGTACGCTCGTGATAATAATGAAAATTATGGATGGCCTCTAAGTTATCACAGAGGTTTCTATAACAGTAGTACCAGTCGTTTTATACCCCTCATTACGTGAAGATAACATTATGATTAAGTCGCTGATTGCATTATCTTTACTGCTATATATATCAGAGTTAGTTCAACCATTAGTCTCCACCAATGTACAGTATTTTCGCAAAGTGCTCTCCTATCTGGGGTCCATCTTTTGCTATTCCATTTGCGTCAAATACTAAAACCTCGATTCTAGTTTTTCGCGACCTACAGTGCCTTCGAAAATTATTGATCTCTCTAATACTAAACCGTGCGAATGCAGTATCACACCAGGATATTGCAAAAACGAGACACGTTTCCATCTCCATAAAAAAATCACTTGCATTATAGTCACTGTATACAGCCATGATTGCAAGTTGAGCTTGCAAGATATTCTCAATGGTACAGTGATGGAACTAAAATGTCAGTTTTACCTGCACCAATCCGGGATTCACTGAGGTATTCAGTTCCATAGTGAATGAGGTTTTGCCCGTTGCTTCTTATCCGTGGATTGGTCTAAGAACATTAGGGTAAAATCCTACGCCTCTCGGTTTCCACTTTATAAAACCTATGGATATTGCCCCTCTTTTTATGCTTGGGTATGTAAAGAGAGCGTCTTTTCACCAACACCTGGCTTAGGACATAGTACTCTCATGTATACTCATGAGCTTTTACAAATAAAATGTATGCGCCTGTGTGGAACCGTTAACTTCTTTTATATTTGAGGCTTCAGATATTCACACATAATTTGTTCACTGCTTTTTAAAATTAACAAATACTTTGTGGAGGCTTAATTAACTTAAAGTGGCTAGTATTTCTACCAGAGCAATAAGTCGAAAACTGGGCCTGAGTCGGGGAAAAAACACGTTTTAGTCATCTCTAACATCACCTCCCATGGCCCAGGACAGGGACCTAGTTTCCCTGGACAAGAAAATACAGAAGTAGGTCGCGCGGGGAAGCGACGTCTACCTGCGCATCGCCTCGGGCACTGTCCTCGCTCCCCGCCCGCCTCGCGCGCCACTCGCCGCGTTCCGATCCGCTGTCAGCGACTAGCGTTTTATTTTTAGTTTATTGTATTTTTTTTTCAAGTGCTGGTAGGTGCTGTTTTCAACGTGTGCGTAAATCTCAGTTCTTGATTTCGTTTTGTTGGTGCAGCAAGAATGGTGTGGTTATATCGTGTTAGATTATAGTCCATTTGACTGTAATATAAAGACTGCATAATTTACTTATACATCTCTACTATTATCTATAAAGGTACAGATAGATATAGATGAGTATAGATTGAGATAGATTGACATACATATTTATGCACAAAGTATATATGACCCAATCCATACATGTGTATATTATATACACACATGTATATACAGTCCATGAATATATGTTATG